>JAUZSX010332571.1:0-10968 GCA_034780655.1 Idiosepius hallami | reverse complement strand
ATGATGAATCACCAATAAAAAAAAAAAATAAATTAACGTTTGCTTTTTTTTCTCTGAGTTTCCAATATTAAGTTGTTTCTTGTTTATAATTGAATACCCCCACCTAAACGAATACGTACCCCTAAATGGGAGAATCATGAAAAACATCGATACACATATATTCAAAGATAAAGAAGTATTTGTAAAATATGGTTCACTTATCAGTGGCATAACAATAATTTTTTACCGTCCGTGGGGGTCGTAAGATTTGCGCTCCCTTGTACACTAATTATCCGTTTAAAATTCTAAAACCCTAAAAATATTTATTTTCATATAACTACAATCAAGGATCGAAATATATACAACTTACAATATATATATCTATTGAACTGATGATGCAGTTAAAAGATCCGTTTAAAAACAGTTTTATAACGCACATAAAACTTAAAAGAAATTGCAATCTTAAAAAATTGTTTTGATTATAAAATTTTAGATTTTTTGTTGACATTTTACTTTTATTCTTTTTTTATTACCTATTTTTACCCCCCCCCTCAAAATGCAGCTTCTTGGTGTGTGTCACCCAGGGTGAACCGCCCTCTCCGAACCTCCCTTGCTACGCCACTGTCACTTGTAGACTCTCCTTAAAACACCGTCTGCAGTAAAAATGTCTCAAGACAATGAGAACTACTTGAGAGTAAACTTGTTATACGGCGTTAAATCTAATTTTGAATGTTTAATGAAGGATTTTATCTGAAGGTACTTAAGCTGCAAATATCATCAGCTTAATAATACTTAACCACAAAACTTGGTCAATCAAAAGTGTTAACAATATAAACTAAGAATGATTTTAAAAAATTCTCTGAAATATTATATTTACTTGGTGAGCACCAACCCAAGTTTAGCACAAGGCCATTTTTACGTGCTTTTATCCGGGCTTTTTGCATTCGGTATTACCCTTCACCTAGATGATCTGCTCTCCCGAGTTAACAAGCCTCATCTGCCCGAGGCTGCTAAAGTGAAAAGTAATGGTTTTGATTGGGATTTGAACTCGCGTAATGATTCCAGAATCCGAGCTTTTACCAATGCTCCACCGTCGCTGCCCAATTCTCTGAAATATGTTTACGGCTTATCAACCTTTTTATTCTAAATTATTCAATGCAGAAAATAATCGTTGTATACACACAGTTTTTTTTAACACAATGTTCGCTATTTTCTATATAGCTGGAAGTCGCCTAGCGTGTATTTGATTTTGGTATTTACAAGATTCTTTGGTTACAGATATCATCAACACTTTGTGCCGATAATAAGATAGAACATTTTATAGATGATAACAGTAATATCGCCAAATCAAAAATAGATAATTACACAATTTATTTTACTTGATAATAAGAATTTACATGATGAATTTGAAATGAAAAAAAAAAACTTGTAAATTCAAGTACACGGCCTTTTCTTTCATGTCCTCTTTATTATTAGTCAAATGAATGTACAAATAAATAAATTGAAAAAATAAAAAGCAAGATTGTTGAAAATTGAAAGGACAACAAGATGTCATTGTTTTAATATTTCAGAACAATTCATTCAAATAATTCTTATAAAATTTTCCCACCTTAATTCACATTACAATACTATTTCAATTGAAAAGTTGTGTTATATTAATAGTTTTGTCGGGTGTGTGTGTTTTTATGTTAAAATAGGTGGTTCGATAGCGACAACTATGGAAGGCAGTGATTACTGAAGATTCGGTGACGAGACCCAGCATCCCTATTTGAGGTTACGATTAAAAAAAAAACACATGAAGACGGCCTGAGGGACAGGGACACTAGGCCAAAACATAGTGTAGAAACATCAATAAACCTACTAAGATGAGGACAAAAGTCCGAATAACAAAAGTTAATTCTTAAAATAGATTATATAGACATTATATATGTTATCTTTTTTAGTTACATGGATTTCTTTATTTGCTATTTGTCTGTCAGTCAGTTTGTCTTCTATCCAAAGACTTTCAAAATTAACTAAGATCTTCAAAGTTTTGAGTCAACTCATTTAAAAAATGCTATATTTTGGTGAATGTTTTTAGGTCTAGTGATAAATGGATAAATCTATTATGAAAAACGAATGAGATGTGATAGCAACAGCCACAACATCAAGTACGTTCAAGTCACGTTGGAAACCCCAGTTCCCACCAGATCACCAAAGTTAAGCAACGTAGAGCCTGTTCAGTTCTAAGATGGGTAGCTTCTTAGGATTATTAGATACTGTACAAGACAGGTCAGCGGTTCATGGCATGATCAGTCGAATGAATTAAGCATTCGAACTGAAAAGCATTTCCTTTCATCTACTCAGTCCTTCACACAGACCAACCATGGTAAAGAAATGTCTTCGATTAGAGTTACCCCCTAGAGTGAGGACTGGGGATCTCAGTTTAATCTGAGATTGTGAAACACTCTATAACAGTGATTTCCAATTTTTTTTTTTTGCCAGCGCCCCCTTCACCACTGGATAAAAATGCCAAGAGCCTCTATCTTCCAATGAATGCCATAACGACGGTACATCTAGGCAAATATATGGTGGATGTATAAAGGCAAGAACGTCTATTTGCAGTGACTGGGAAATGCTTAATTAAATCATCCTATTTTTCCAGCCTTTCTACCAACACCAATATCTCATTTTACTGTAATTTCCTTAAGTCCCCCTTCACAATTTTAACACCTCCTCATCTGACTACTTACTTGCCAGCGCCTCCTAAAATTTCATATTGCTCCAAGGGGGCAGTACAGCCCACTTTGTAAACCACTGCTCTACAACAATGGGAAAACTAATCCAGGCCCGAACAGTTGAAGAAAGGTCTTCCTGCTCAACATAACAACATTAGTAACAATAATCTTAGTGTAGTGAAAAGAAAGAAGAAAGTCTCTGTTATAAAAAAAAGAGGTAATTCAACAAGAAGTGCCAACCGTGCTGATTATTATAAAATGGTAAGATGAAAGACGTTAAAATACTTCAAAGAAAAAGAAAACGGAATAAAAGGAAAAGTTAGAAAAAAGATGGGAAATTTAGACCAAAATGCGTCGCGTTCTTTTGTGGTGATGTTTTTTTAATTGGGAAAAATTCGTTATTTTACAACAAAAAAGTGTGGATCTGGCTTTTCAATCGAAACAAGAGGACGTGTTTTCTTTAATTATTGTTTTTTTTTGTGTTTGACGGCATATCAACCTTTTTAGGTCATTTAATGCTAAGAACAATCATTGTATACACATGTAGTTTTTTTAACACAATGTTCGTTATTTAACCCATAGCTCGAAGGAAAGGTATGAATCCCTGGGGGATTCATGTCTTTCCCAGGAGTATTTATTAGTCCAATTATGAACGCATATCGAACTCGCATACTACGATTCTAAAGTCCGACTGCCTACCCACTAGGCCAAATGAACTTCCCCTCTTTAATTAATAAAGATGTATGAAAAGATTTTTGTTTTAAATAAAAGATAAATGATTTTAAAAAAAACATAAAAAGTAGTTAGCTTGAACTCTATAACAGTGGTCCCAAAACTGTGGTCAGTGGACCGGCACCGGTCCGTAAGGGTTTTTTGACGGTCCACCGGGAACATAGTCACAGTAAAAGTTGATAAATTTGTTGACAAAATGCCTTGTTCTTAAATATTTTTATTAAAATATTAGCAATATCAAGCCATAAATATGATAATAAAATGCACTAAAATGCACCAAATTAAGTGTTTCCCCGCACCCACTCAATCTACCAATGGGCCTTCTAGTAAGTTAGAACCCAATTACTAGGTCCCAGTATATGAAGGTTTGGAAACCACTTTTCTATAAAGTACAGGCCAACTAGAAGTTATGATAGTTATTTATTTCGTTTTCAATGAATAGTTTAGAGATTCTCTATCGACATCCGCATTCTTTGACCACAATGTCTTCAAGATAAGTGTGTACGATTTTGTTTGAATCTGTGTAATACAGTATTTGCAATTCCCCTTCCCGGGTGGACGTACAACAGCGTACGCCGTCAATAGTCGTAGCAGATTTGAATCCTATGTATGCGTATGGTAAAGTGTCGTCTATAATTTCTAGAGAGCAATTGCCTGAACAATAATTGGCTTCAAAATGATGAGGGTAGATGACCCAATACCATTTCATTTCCAGAAAATCAACCATTAACGGATAAAGGCAGCAGCGTCCTGTATGTTCTTCATCTGTGCACATCTGACTAACTGTTCGCCGATGTCGACTGTGTCTTCGAGGTGAGAATTTGATATCCATGACAGGCTGGAATGGATAGGAATAAAATATAATTAAGTTGTAATTGAGTCAGTTTTATAGCATTACAAACAAAAACATTCACAAACACATAAATAAGTAATTGCAAAAGATGTGCGTATAGCCAACAAATACATTTTTAATTTGAAAATAAAAAATAAAACCTAAAAAAAACGACCGGTTTCGCCCCTACTTGTCAAGTTTTATCAGGGGATTTAAAAAAAAGGGGGTAAGTGAAAAATGAAAAACGTGTAAACAATTATCGAATGAAGGGGAAGGAGAGAAAAAAAAATACTAATAAAATTAATTGAAAGGTGACTAGAGGCTGATCACATTCAGACCCAACAAACAAATAAATAAGTGTTTACAAATTTATAAATCTTTAAAAAAAAGAACGAAAGAAATACTGGGACATCAGTTCAATATTACGCTTCAAAATAGAACACCAGAGAGTGTCGATAATGATGTTATAGCGAAGATCCTGGTAAAGTTTCGGGTCTTTCAACATCAGACTTTCCTCAGCACGTAGACCCTACCAGATATGACCAGTCCCTTGTCCACTCTCCATGAGTTCGCTTTCAGATACTGTTTAAATTGCGACAGGAATCCACACATTATTTTCCTGGCTTCTCGAATTGGTTGAATTCGAGTGGCATGTGTTTTATTATGCAAATTTAAAATTAAAGTTAAGAGACAAAAACAAAAAACAAAACCAAAAAAATAACAACTTAAGTGTACCTAAAAAAAGAAGAAATAATTATAATAAACCTAATCCTTCTTAATAATGAGAGTGGGTATATACATGCTTTCGACCTACCGCACACTCACAAGTGTACACATGCAAATCGTGATTCGTGCTATGGTTAAAAAAAAAACAATGATAATGATAAAATAAGGTATAAAAAAGAAGGAATAATAACAGCAATTACAAAAACAACACCAATAACTTTGAAGGGAAGTCCTTGACACGCATTGAAATATATCGGATTCGTGTTTTGACTTTAAAATTACTTTTCTAATAATCTCGCTATTTTTTATGAGTATTTTTTTTATAAGTAGGGTTGTAGCAATATTTTTTTATTAAAGAATATGCGTGTCACATTCCTAATTATTAATGACAATAAAATTTTTAATAAAAGTGCGTTGTCAGGGTTCTACTAAAAGTAAAGAATCATAAGAAATGGTAAAATAGTCAAGTCTGTGACTAGAATAATCTTTAATCATAACATACAATCCCTAAGTATAAAGAATTAAAAGAAATGGTTAATTGACAAAATAGTTAAGTATTGATAATAATTTTTTTTAAATAAATGCATATTATCACAGACCTAGTTATGAGTAAAATAATGAAACAAGTTTCAAACAACGTCTTGTCTTAGAACAATTTTTTAAAATTGAATTATCATTTTTTACAGTATGAAGGAGTTTAAACACGATTCTTCAAATCACTCTGGGTGCATTACATTTACTGGCGTTCTTGACATTGAATAAAGATTCCTGCTTCGTAGCTCGCATGCTTGATATTAGTTGATCTTATAGCAGTCGTTTGTTAGTATGGCTGACAGATCCTATCACAAGAGTAGGTGACGAGGCATTAGTAAAAAGACCAGACTGTGGAATCGTATTATGCGAGCTCAAAACCCAGTCAAAATCATTCTATCTTAAGCTGTCTCGGGCAGATGGGACTCGTTAACTTTAACCTTTAACCATGTCAGTCCCAAGTTTGACGACGTGCGAGATTTGACTGTATAAGGAACGTTTATCATAATTAAAATGAATGTTTATAGAAATAAGGTTGAATATGCTCAAGCATAAGGCTAGCGATTCTTTCTGATAAAACCAAGTATGCTACAGAAACAGCAAAAAATCAAATCTGCTCCCGAATGCGCCATAGGCCGTAACGGTGGATGGACTGAATGCTCACAAAAGAGAGAAATTTGTTTAGAAAAAATGATGTAAGCAAAATAAGCTAAAACTTTGTTTTGAAATCTCATGATATTTATAATAAGATTACTTACAATTTCTTCTTCATGATTTGGTACATTCGGTGTCCAAATACGATTATTTCCATAAGAATCAAACGCTGTAATATGTAATCCGTAGTTGAGTTGTGTGTTTCTTAACCATTGTTTGATTATACTTGTAGCTTTAAAGTTTGTCCATTCGCCAAAACGTCCCATCTTGACTTTTAGGGTTTTTAAGGGTTCAGTGTGTCCAACCATGTCGATTGCATTCCATATACGGACTTCGACTGTACTCCTTCGGATCTTGTTGATTGGACGCAGATACAACCATAACGAGGCTTCTTTGATGACAGACGTTTCCAATTTACCGCTTAGATTGAAATAACACAAACCACTCAGATTGAAATTAAAATGGCTGATGAGATGACTTGCTGAAAGAAAGAAAAAAAAGATCAAAAATTATCCTTTTTTATTTTGGTTTATTAGGGTTAGGGTTAGAATTTCTTCTTCTTCTTCTTCTTCTTCTTCTTCTTCCTCTACTACTACTACTACTACTACTACTACTACTACTACTACTAATAATAATAATACCACAACAACTAATTCTTTGTTTCTGTTATGTCATTTAAATTCCAAAAACAATCGTTGTATACACAGGTAGTTTTTTTTAAATATCACAATGTTTAACCCATAGATATAGAAAATGTGGAGGTTCATGCCTTTTCCAGGGGTATTAGTCCAATTATGATCACAGATAGAACGACTGGGAATCGAACTCATGTATTGTGATTCCGAAGTCCGACTACCTACGATAATTTATTACTGCTACTACTAAGAATAATTTGGTTTTCATTTTGTCATATCAAATAATTCAAAGCGTGAAAACATTGATAGCGACCTGTGGCTTTATTTAGAGTTAGAGAGGCCTGTGAGTCTTTATGTGCTGCTCCGGCATATTCCATTTCATTCATGGGCAGCGACGGTGGAGCATTAGTAAAAGCTTGGGCTGTGGAATCGTATTACGCGAGTTCAAATCGCAGTCAAAACCATTACATTCACTTTTTAGCAGCCTCGGGCAGATGGGGCTTGTTAACTCGGGAGAGCAGCTCTTCTAGGTGAAGGGTAACACCGAATGTAGAAATCCCGGGTAAGAGCACGTTAAAATGACCTTGTGCCGAACTTGGGTTGGTGCTCACCAAGTAAATATAATATTCCCCTTCATTCCAGTTAGGGACTGGAATGGGACTGCCTGAGGCTATACGGGGTCGCATCTCTTCTCCAGATCGACTCTTCTGACCACTCACCAGCAAAACCCAACTTTGTCAGCACCCACTGGTGCTCTCTAAAGGTCAAGTGGCAATAAGTAAGACACTGCCAAAAACAAAATAATTGCCTTTAAAAATCTACCAGAAATCAAGGAATTATCAAATCACAACAAATATTGCCCGGTTTATTAACTGAGTAAACTTTATTTAATGTTACATTATCAATGGATTTCGGAAAAATAAATATTTTTTTATGAAAAATTACACGTTCTTCATCAACTGTTGCACCTAGAGGTGCGTTGAGCAACACATTTATTTTTTTGCTGTTTCCGTACCATACTTGTATTTACGAGAAAGAGTCGCTAGCCCTATGCTCAATCCCCATGCTGGAGGACCTTTTTAGGCTTTTCTAATCAGTGTTTCTCTAGATAAGATATTCTCACGAGTCAACTAGTTTCCATCTGCCTGAGGTAGCTAAAGGAGGATAGAATAGTTTTGACTCGCATAATACGATTCCATAGTCAGAGCTTTTACCAATGCTCCACCTCGTCACCTATGTTCTTCTAATGTTAAAATTTAAAAGAAACTTTGTTGGAATTAAATTGTGTTTATAAGAATTATAATGAACATTTATTGTAATTATAGAGCACGTTTATGTGATTAAGAAGAGCGTTTATGTGAGTTAGGTATTTATTCAAATACATTAAACCCTTGTAGGTCGCCTAGATTTTAACTGAATTCTCCTACCTCACCACATATTTTAGATTTCCTACCTGCTACGACGTACATATTTAAAGCTTTGTTCAAATGTCATTCTCAAATGGACAAATATAATTATTTGTCTTAGCAAACAACTTTTGAAAAGTGTTTTAAGCATAGTATAGCCATAAAAAGAAAGTAAAACGTAATTTTTGTCCCAATATTTTGGACAATACAATCACATTTCAGTTTGGTAAATTAAGGCATATGTTCATGTCCTGTGTTCAAACAACTTTGAACCCTGATTAAAAGTTTTCTTTATTCCTCTCTCGTACCTGGTCTAACCTTCAACCTTGCCAGTCCCAAGTTTGACGACATACGAGATTTGACTGTATAAGGAACGTTTATTATAATTAAAATGAATGTTTATAGAAATAAGGTTGAATATTTATGGAAATTAATGGAAACGTATATTGGAATTAGGGCAGCGAGTATAAAGGAATGGTAAAAGCTATGGCTCTGGAATCGTATTACGCGAGTTCAAACCCCAATCAAAAACCGTTGCATTCACCTTAAAAATGGCCTTGTGCCAAACTTGGTTGGTGCTGCTCACCAAGAAAATATATTGGAATTAAGGCGGGAGTTTATTAGGTAAGACTTGAATGGATTAAAATTGAACTTTTCTTTGAATAAGGATGGAACATTTTTTTGTTGAATCCAATATTAGTATAGGAAAAATTGCGTCGCCCTTGCACCCAAAAAGAATGCAACTTTAGTGGGTTCAAGGTGTAGATTAGAGTCCCCTAAACACGGTTCGGCATTTTCAAAAAGGTCAAAGTGTGTTAGATTTTGTTAATTTGCCGTACCGTGTTTAGGGAACCCTAAACTACATTCTGAACCCATTAAAGTTACATTCTCTTTGGGTACAAGGGAAACGCAATTTTATACTCGGACTAAGTCGGCGAAAATTTATGGGAATCAAGGAAAAGTTTTTATTTGAGAGCACGATTAGTGTTATTCAGGTTAAAGATTTTTAATTCTAATAAACTTTTATTTAAAATATTGACGGCGTTTATTGAAAAGGAGCAAAAATTATTGAAAGTACTCTGAGTGACTGTTTATAGAAATGTTTACTAGAATATCATTTGATTAGGATGAATAATTACTGGAATTATTGTTTGTTTGTATTTTACGGCATATCAACTTTTTGAGGTCATTTAATAGCAAAAACAATTATTGTATACATACGTAGCTTGGGCAGCGACAGTGGAGCATTGGTAAAAGGTCAGGCTTTGGAATCGTAGTATGCGAGTTCAATTCCCAGTCAAAACCATTGCATTCACCTTTAGCTACCTCGGGCAGATGGGGCTCGCTAACTCGGGAGGGCAGCTCATCTAAGTGAAGGGTAACACCGAATGCAGAAAGCCCGAGTTAGAGTTCGTAAAAATAGCCTTGTGCCAAACTTGGGGTGGTGCTAACCAAGAAAATATAAACTATAACACATACCTAGCTTGTTTTATTTATTTAACCCATAGCTGGAAAAAATGTTGGCCTTTAGGGGACTTGCGGCCCATCCGCAGTTATGGGGTCTGTGGGGGCGCTAAGCACGTCCCTGGTTGGAAATAAATAAACTTTTATTGGAAGGTCGTTCATTCCAAGAAAATTCAACTTCTTTTTTATCCTTTGAAAACCTTTTTTTTTAAAATGTTATCTTCTAAAGCAGTGCTTTTCAATGTGGGCAGTACTACCCCCTGGGGACGATATAACCTTTCAGGGGGGGCGATGGTGAGTAAGTCGTCGCATGAAGGTGCGTTACAATTGTGAAGGGTGTATTTGAGCAATTACACTAAAATATTTAATTGGTGTTAGTAGAAAGGCTGGAAAAACGGGACGGTATAATTAGGCGTTTCCCATTCGCTGCAAATAGGCGTTCATATCTGTATATGTCCACCATACATTCTCGGTGATATACCGTCGTTAAGGCGTTCGTTAGAAGAGGGGCCATTGGCATTTTCGTCCAACGGTGAAGGGGGAGTTGGCAAAAAAAGTTTTAAAACCCCTGTTCAAAATATTTGCTAAAAAATAATTTCATTATTTCTTTCTACCTGCTTCAAATAAAGAGATTGGCTCTGGATTTAAATTTGCTTTCTTTATCATTTCAGAAAAAAAAACTCAAGAAACGAGACTCGGTTGAAAAAGTGGGCTTCGTCATATTAGACTTGGGGCGGTCGACGTAGCCCAGTGGATAGATAATCAGACGACGGAACCGTAGTACGCGGATTCGAATACAAGTTGTTCTGTCTAAGTTGACATGTCGACTAATACCCTTTGAAAAGGTTTGAATCTCCATATTCCCCCACCCCCAGCTATGGATTAAATAGTGCAATTTGTGTTTTCAAAACTATTTGTGTATAAAAATAATGTTTATCTAAAGTAATCGTTCTCGGCATTAAATGACCTAAAAAGGTAAAATAAACAATCAAACATGTTAGTCGGTTGGGAGGTAACACCATTGATAACATAACAATCGAACAAAAGTTTGGTTTGGTTTGCTTGTGTTTAACGACCTATCAACCTTTTCTGGTTATTTAAGGTCACATAGGTTTTAGAGAGAATTTTATCTATTTATTCATTAAATATTATTGTTATTGTTGTTTTAAGGTATTTGGTTTGTTAAGCTGATTGTTGGAGTTGATATTTTTTATTTATCTATTTTTTTTTTTTTTTGGTAGAAGGAGGATATCTGTAGAGACAAATTCTGTTATATGGTATTCAAATAATCG
>JAUZSX010332560.1:0-10968 GCA_034780655.1 Idiosepius hallami | reverse complement strand
TTGTTAAAAGAATATTCTCTAACGAAATATATGCAAAGAATATTCTTTTGTAAAAGAATATGCTTGTCTCAGCCCTACTTATTAAAACTTCTTTTTATCTATTCCTCTATCTCTCTCACTCAAAGATTTCTCATATTTACACAAATAAATAAACATAACTAGAAAGATATTAAAATTCTGTGTTTGATTAAAAAAAAGAGCAAATTTTGTAACCTTTTGCTTTTCTCTTTCCTTGCATTGGATCATCAGTGCTGCATCCAGGTCGTGGATCTGAAGGAGACGAACCTTGCTTTGAGCGATTTTCCGTTCGGTGAGAAACCTGCTGGAGTCTCCCTCGTAAGACACAAACCTCCGGCTCTGAATCTTGAAGCACTTTCATTCCACGACCGTATGAGGATCCTCGATGAAGAACCAGTTCTAGAACTTCAACCCCAGACTCTTCTTCAGTCGTCTCATTTTTGTATTGGGCCGCATGAAGGTTGTAGAGCTTCACAAATGTTCCAGGCTAAAAAATAGAAGAGAAAAATTAATTATTTTAAAAATTCAAAAATCTTTTCAACTTATAAAACTAGAAGTTGTGCCCGGCTTAGGGTGCCAAGCACTGGGGACTTGCCACAAAAGAAATTAAGCCTATCTTCTACTAAATTAATTACTATTTATTTTTTTACATTAAATTAATTTTAAAAAATTTTTCTCAATTAAATTACTTACTAAAGCTTTTCTCTAAGGTTGTTAAGAAAGCCTATTATATAAAAGCAGTACCAATTTTAGAGGTCTGAAGGATTTTTCTAATTTGAAATCTTATTTACAATAAAAAATAAAATCATTTTTCTTAAACAATATGTTCAAAAAGTTACTGTGCAGCTATCATTCCTTAAACACGAAAATCTTGTGTTATAAAATTTGATTACAAAAAGGAACAGTTCTTACAAGATTTGATTAAAAGTTTTTTAATTAGAAAGTTTAATCTACAATTAGACAAATTAGTGCAGTAGCTTAGCTCCAAAAAAATTAGAGAATTGTTCACTTTTAGCTAAAAGCATGAAATTTGGTACACACATATCAAATTTCATGCTTTTAGTTAAAAATGAACTATGAAAATAGCTTTTGGTGGTGGCCATTTTGAAAAATAGCTGCCATGGGCGTCATATTAAAAATTGAAGATGCCTCCACATCTAAATCTTTATGGAATACCTTTGGCTATGCGTGTACCAAATTTCCTGCTTTTAGCTAAAAGTGAACAATTATCGAGCTAAGCCGCTGCACTAAATAACCTTTTTTTTCTAATTCAATTTGTTTCAAAAAAGGAAAAGAGGAAATAATACAGAAAAGAAAGAAAAAAAAAATAGAAAAAAAATGTTGCTTACTTGAATATTTCCCGCTTTTTTAACATGATTATCAAAAATGCAAACATCATAAATGAAACCATTTGCTTTTTCCTGAATCTCTTCATTTACATTGACCACATATTCATCTGATCCTAATTCAATCTCTCGGATTTGACTGAAAGTAAAATAAAAAATAAATTCAAAAATAAAATATTCTTAAAAATCTTTTTAATTATAGAAAATCCTTCTAATGTTGTCTAATGGTAGAAGTCAGAAAGGATAATAACTGCAATCTAAAACAGTGGAACTCAGTCAACTACTATCCATCCATCAACCATTACACCTAGTGTTATGTTGGGCAGCAAATTATCAGTAAAACACATCTTTTGGTTGATCGTTACTTTCTCTGTGTAGCCCCTAGTTAATCTACCTCCATCCTAGTATTTCCTGGCATCAATGGTATGTTTTCTGATATCTTATCAGTAAAACATCTCTTCTGGTGGACCTTTACAGTGGAATTTCTCACAGCTTAAACTAATATATATATGATATGATGCAAAATATAAAATTTTCCAAAAAATGTAAACTTACTAATTTGTAGACGTTCCATCCCAGACTCGGAGAAGGAGGCAAACATCTTCTTCAACTAAACAAACACTCACAATCTTGAGAAAAAAATAAAAATGAATTTTAAGTTTCTAGTGAAAACTTTTGCTTTTTTCTTATGCAAGAATTTTATAAATGAATCAAAACTGAGTAAAGAATATACATTAATAATATAAGTTTTTTTTTTTTATGACAAAACATTTTGGTATTTTTTCAATTTCCATCCAAATATTATAGACATATTCTTTATTCCATTTGATTTTTCTACATTTTGTTATGATTTAAGGACGGGAGGAGATAAATAGGTGAGTGTCGATCAGTTTTGTCAACATTTGAGAATGGCTGGGTCAATTCCAAATGTGACATCACCGACATTATAAAGAGAAAATGTCACGTTGAATTGAATTGAGTTCATTAAGTATAAGCAACTGAATAAAGAATGGCCGACCAAAGTTCATATCTCTGTTCTTTATAAGTAATTGATATTTTTGCTTCGACGAATGGAACAGAGAAAATAGGAGACTCTTCCAGTGAAACAGCAATATGGGCATTTTGTGCACCAACTTATGTGAAATCGACACAAGGGGGTGAAGTTAGGACTCCCCAAACAACACCACAGCAGCAGGGATGCCCCCAAATCTAAGAAATTTTGTGAAGAAGGAAAGTTTGTAAGTCCCCAAGAACTATTTACTTGCAGGCTTTCTAAATTGTACACTCCGGTCTTGGTTTCACATTCATAAACCAAAGATGAAGTGGCATATTGTCCTGCCTAATTGTACTTATTCTGTCTTATTTATCTCTCTTAAATAGACTAATATTATAGACATATTCTTTAGTCCAGTTCAATATTTCTTTTAAATTTCTTCAAGAATTAATCTTTTCAATTCTAAGTAATTGTAAGTAATAAATTGTGAAAAACATGTCACATGACCAATTCATCCAAAAAAAAAATCTGAAAAAATTACGGGCAGAAAAAAAGTCACTGTATCAAATCATATTTTAAAATTAAACTGGGCCGTGCTTAGCAGCATGGTGGCTCCCAACTTGTGAGAATGCAACTTGAGCCCCCTTCAACATACTAAAGGCTTCTATCATAGGTTATATATATACATTGTATCACAAATAAAAATAAATTAAGTCAGTTATATATGCTACAGATTGACAAAATAACATTTTGACATAATGAAATGTAGTCTATGTTTTCCCATCTACTTAAATATCTGAAGAAAAATTAGGGGTGTAATCACATTTGTGATATACTGTATATATATTTTGAAAAATTTATGATATTTGAAATAAAAATATTTGAATTGACTCAAAAATAAAAGAAAAAAGGATGAATTAATTTTCTTTCAAATATGGTAAATTTATTCATGGTCCATGGCACAGTGGAAAGAAGCATTGAGTCTCTCTAATTCCACGTCTGAAGATGGCATTTTTAATTCTTATCTAAGCAGGCCAGGGGGTTAGTTGGCCAAAATGGTGTGAGACAACAACTATGAAAGGAAGTGAGTATTGAGGATATGGTTACACAACTTGGCATTCCTATCTTCTTGTAGTTAATCACCTGATGAAGGCCAGAGGATGAGTTGGCCGAAATATAGTGAAACAACAATTATAAAGATGAGGACAACAGTCCACAAGAAAAAAATACACAGAACCCAAAAATCTTTTCTTACCTGACAAACCAAATTAAAATCTTTTCTCACCTGACAAACCAAATTAAAATCTTTTCATACCTGACAAACCAAATTAAAATATCCTCCTGGGACTATTTTTTCAAGACAAAACGATTCCTCATTATCTTGAAAATCTTTTTGACTTTGAATCCATTTCTGTAAATCCTGAATCTGAAATTGAAAAATAATTAGAAAATAAATCTAAAAATTAAGAAAAAAGAAAAAAGAAAAAAAAAGTTAATTGTATTTTTTATTTAGAGTTGAAGCTTTATAATCTGTTGATTGATGTATTTACTCTATGGGTAATCAACCCTTAGGGTCATTTAATCCTGGAACATTATTATTGTGGTAAGATTGGTGGAAATTAAAAGTTACTTATGATTCAGAGGATCTTTTTTATATTTTGTTGTATAAATTTATTTCTCTCATGAATTCAAGAATGTTTTTTGGATTGACTTTATAATCTAAGTATTAACTTTATTGCTTGGAGAGATTTGTTTAAAACAAGATTCTTAAATTCATTTATGAATTTAAAATTGAATAATATTGTGGGTGAACTCACCTCTTAATGAACTTGCCTGCTCACTATATAAATAAGACCATCTCACTAGCCGGTGGGAGTGGATTACGGAGTTATCAGGAGCAGCCATGCTACTGGCTACAGCACGTGTGCGAACCACCTCTCTGTTATGTATCTTGTTGTTAATAATACTTATTTTATAACCTACTACTGTCTTGGCCTTTTCTTTGCTAACTATACTGAATGAGATATTCGGTCACAACAAATACCAAGCAACCGAACAATCATGAAAAATAATGTGAATAGAGAAAAAAAGGTGTTATTCTTACTTTGTCTGTGTCAACATCAGCAAATGAATAGTTTGTGGTTGAAGCCTTTTCTACGACGGGTCCTTGTGCATTAACATCAATAAGCAACCATGAAAAACCTGAAGCTTTCATCCCTTGTAAAGCTCCATTATGAAGACCAATCTGAAAACAAAAAGGCTTTAATGTCAACTGGTGCTTTTCTAAGTGGGTAGTACCGCCCCCTGAAGGGGAGCGATATAAATTTTTAGGGGGGGGAGGCGCTGGGGAGGCGCTGGTGAGTAAGTAGTCGGATGAGAGGGTGTTAAAATTGTGAAGGGGCCTTAGAACAGTTACAGTAAAAGGTTTAATTGGTGTTGTAGAAAGGCTGGAAAAATGGGACGATTTCATTAAGTGTTCCCCAATTGCTTAAAATAGACATTGGTGCCTATATACTCCCACCAGATATTCTCCTAGATGTACTGTCATTATGACATTTGTTTGGAAGAAAGGGGCGGTGGCATTTTCGTCCAGTGGTAAAGGGGGCGGTGGCAAAAAAGTTTGAAAACCACTGATTTAGACTTTCTTATAGAAACTCAAAAAAGATTGACCTCGTGCCAGCCCTTACATGCCATGTGTAGGCAGTTGGATTTTAGAATCATAATAGGCAAGTTTGAATCCCAGTCTTCCCACTTGACCTCACAATTGGAAAAATAACCTTGGGAAAGGTATGAATCCCCACATTCCATCCAGTTATGGATTAAATAGTGCATTTTGTGTTGATTTGAAAAAAGTGCATGTTTGCAAAAAAGAACGTTATTAAACTTGTATGTCTATCCCAGTTAAGGGAGTCATTATCTAATCTATAGCTGGAAGAAAATTCAGATTCATACCTTTCCTAAGGATATTAGTTCAAATGAAAAATATAGAGTAATATAGATTTCAGAGTCCATAGAATTTCGGGGGATAACTGGCATTCATTTGCCTCTGTTTTGTTTTTTCTTACTTAAGTGTAGGTCACAGAATGAAAAAACTAGTGTGATATAGACCTCTCAGTAGGCAGTCTATAGTTTGATATCCTGAGTAATAGTGGCATTCATTTGTTCATTTTATTTCTTTTCTACCCTAAGTGTAGGTCACAGAATGAAATAGCGATAAAGAGACCTCTGGGTGTGCAGTTTGTAGTAAATGAATGAATGCATCAAAGTGAAAAAAAAGACTTACTCGAAGTCTGTGGAAACGAACGATGCTTCCTTTCTTGACTGGTGGCAAAGAAGTCTCATCTCTTGCAAACAAAAGACACGTCAGTTTGTTATCGCCACAAAAGGTTGGATCAACTAAACTCACAACTTGTCGATAATCTGAAATTTAAAAAAAATATATATATATAAATAGGTTGAGGAAATTCTCAAATGAAAATAAGTGAAGAGAATGGTGATTAATGAATAAGAAAAGTGCTCAACACTGAAACGGAGCTTTATTAATGAATCTGATTTTGTATGATGTAAGACCTAAGTAAAAAAATATTCTCCTGGTGAACATGATGGTGAAACCTGGGGAGAGAATACTATTCTTCATCTATATATATATATATATGTGTGTGTGTGTGTGATGGAAAATTATTAGAAAAAAAAAAACAAGTATATATAAGTGTCGAAACGTTTTGGATGTTTTTCCTTCTTCAGGACACATTTATTATTATTATCATTATTATTTTGTCCATTAGGTCTTGTTAAGGTATTTTTAATATTAAGACAAGAAATGAATTATTTTTGAAAAAAGAGAAAATTTTAAAAACACAATGTACAGAAAGTGATTAAAAAAAAGGATGCAACAAATACATTACAATATATTTATTTTAAAAAAGAAAAAAATTTAATACTTAGCTGGACACAAGTGTTGAATATAATTTCAATTTTTTTATTTCATGGCATCTCAGAGTTAAAACTTATTTGAATGAAAATGGGCCTCAGCAGTGGTTAGCACAATGCTTTTGGCATATTCTTTTTGAATCAACCTTTATCCATCTATATACATATAAAAGTCAGATTGCCATGTTTGATTGGGTTCTATTTTTGGTTTATGAGCACTGTGCAGAGCTAGAATGAGCAGAAGGAAAACAAGAAATTGAACTTCAAACACTCGTTGTCTTACATGGTCACCCATCTAATTACTGACCAGGCTCAACATTGCTTAATTTCCGTGATCTGATGCGAACCATTGTCTCCAATCCGACTTAACCGTATAAATCATTTTAACAACATTGTAGTGGGGGTTGTTGCTTAAAAATCTTTTTTAAAAACACAGAGAAGATACAAATTAAAAATAAATAAATAATTAACTAATGGAGAAGCGTTTTTGAAATTTAAGAAGAAATTATAATTGAGTATATACAATAATAATTTATTTTGTACCTGTTCCTTTGGTTTTTTCAGGAAGTTTAAAAAACTTAACAACACCATAAATATCCACAACAGAGTCAGGCACAACGTTTTTCAAGTCTGTATAACTGTAGTGGCGCGTATGCTAGAAATAGGGAAAAAAAAATTAAGAAATAGACCAATAGACTAAAAAGATTACTTGTTTAATGTGTATTTGTTGCTTATCTATTTTTTTTTTTATTTGTATGTATCGTGTCATGGTCTGAAGATTGAATACAAAATGTAGCCCACTTGGAGAATCAAACTCAAGACTCAAATTGCTTTCTCTATTTTTAGCTAAAAAAGTCTGATGCTGTATTGGCTGAGCTATGAGTGCTGTGTCTATGTCCTTATAAATTAGAAATTTAATGTTTAACATTATTGAATACAAAATTTATATTCATTAAACTTAATTCGTACATTCTGACAAAACAATGAAGATGAGAGTAGAAGTCTGAATAATTTCACTAACGGTTTTAAATAAAATTAATCTCATCAATTCAAACAATCAAAACAATGAAGATGAGAGTAGAAGTCTGAATGACTTTAATGAAGATTTAATTTCATAGTTTGAATCGTATTTTTACATCAATTCATTGCTCTGTTTAGAGTTTTATTCCTGTTTTGTCTGGTCATTTCTCATCCCTAACTTTAGACTCCATTGTTCCACAACTGAATTTGACATCAGCAATAGAAAGATTTCTCTGTTGTTGACAGAAAAAAGAAAAAGGAAATAAAAAAAGAATCAACTTACAAACTTTTTAGTTTTGTCCAATGGAATTGTCATTTCTGGCCAAGATTTCTGTTGTGACACTTGGTTTGCTTTCACTAATTGTGGTTGATTGGTGCCAGTTTGGGAGGCTTCACAATCATTGTTCTCAGCCATTGCCACAGCAGAAACAAAAATCTCTTAGCTGAAAAGAAGAAAAAAAAACCCAACAAATTTCAAAAAATTAAACATTTTGGGGATTTCTTTAAAAAAAAAAAAAATTGTTTGAAACATTTCATGTATAAAAACAAGAATCATTCTTAATAAGTCATTAAGTGAGATAAAGTAAAAAAAAATAGGATAAAATAATGAATAATTGATTTATCAATTAATTAGAAATATAAATATACATATAAAGAAGACTGAAACTGAAAACGTTTGGAAGAGGACTAGGGGAATTATATTAAGACACTTGACCTCACAACTAAGTTTCTTGTAAGAAAAGAAGGAAAAAAAAGAATTAAAAATACTAAAAAGTAAAATCAAAATTCTTTTTAATAAAAAATATTTGAATAGTCCAGCATTGAATACATAACTTAGAAAATTTCAGGTATTTTAAATCAAATTATAACAGTATAATTAAATGCAAAATCTTGCATAACATTTAACATAACATCCAACAATTGTTTCAATCTTATCAAAGACACACAATGTTAACATTCCAAACCCAAAGGAAAATTTGAACCTGCAGTCCACAATGTAGTCAAGAAATTCCCAAATGACTGGCCCACAGCATAGTTATGAGTTCGTAAAGGCAATTTTTACAGTTTGACTCTTAATCATAAAAGTGGTTTTGTTAAATTTTTTTCTATCATTTTTCGATCCATTGCAATTTTTCAAAGTGACAACATTTCACACTATCACCTAATGGGCCCAACACTAAACAAATACCCATATTTTTTTGTACGTGAGTAATTTCAGGCCAATACTAATAGGACTTTTTAAACGAATGGTATAATTGGAGATGGCGAAGTATTTTTGAATTGTTCAACATTTATTTGAAAAAAAAAAAAAAAAAGATTTTCCATTAATTTACAACCGGTTAAATTAATGAAAAATTGTCATTTTTTCAAATAAATTTTCATTAAAAAATACTTCACTTCTTAGTCTCCAACGCTAAAGTCTAATTTGGTTTCGCTTTCTCTTCAAGTTGTTCTAATATGGAGGGACCAAGAATTGACTTAAGAGAAACTGATAACTTTGTATAAATTTTTAAATATTGCACTTAAACCCTTTCGACCCTAAAGAGTCAATCGGCCTAAGAAACCTAAGGCAAAAATAGACACACTGAAATTTCAACCCTAATATGGTCCTTAGGAGCAGCAGCACTCAGCAGAGCTCTGAGTGACTAGTTGTTTATTTTGTTATGTGAGGCTCCAAAGATTAAGGCTAAAATATTGGTGTTAAGGTGTTTTTTCAGACTGTGCCGTCAATCTATCAGAAAGGAGGCATTAATCTATCGGGGTTACATTTACACCGTCTAGAATTAGTTAATTACTTTCCCTTTTAATTACAAGTGCATGCACTGCATGAAGGTACGTTTCCAATAATTTAAACTTTATTTTTAAACAAATTCAAACTTTAATTTGAAAAAAAAAATTCTGTAATTTTCATAATTATTTAATAATTTGGGAAAATAAGTGTCCCTTCTCTAACCGTTTCCATAAACAAAAACAATATAAAAATGAACAAAAATATACAGATAAAAGCAAAACAAAACCAAAATAAAACAAAAAAAGAATAAATATTCAATATAAGAAAAAAATAATTTTATAATATCGTACTCGTAGCAAACGTAACTTTATTCACTTGTAATTAAAAGGGAAGGTAATTAACTAATTCAAGACCGTGTAATTGAAAGTATGACACCGATAGATCACTGCCCCCTTTCTGATAGGTTGACGGCAGTCTGAAAAACCACCAAAAACAAAAAAAGAGCAACCAAAAAATAGGAAAGTTTAGTGTTCAACCGAAAAAAAAGATGAAAAGCATAAGGAATAAAGGGTAAGGTGAGTTAAGTTAATAGGTCGTCGTTACCCGTCCTTCGTCCACACACTACACACACACACAAATTCGACAATTTTGTTTACAAAAACTAGACTAATCAATTTCTCTGTGTAATATCTAAATTAAACAAAGATTAAAGCAAAGCAATAACTATTTCTTATTAACAATCTATTTACTTAAGAACTATATCTATCAACAAGAAAATATTTATAAAATGCCAAATTACGGACATTAAATGACCGAAAAGTTTGCTAGACAATAATATATTTATTTGGTGAGAGCAGACAATAAGCGGAAAAAAGAAATTAAAACTGTTTGTTTAAATATACAAAAAAACTAAATTACAAAAACTGTAAATATATTTGTGTAGCTGAAGAAAGGATAAGATATTAAATCCATATTTACAATAAAATTCTTTTCTTTTTGGATGAAAACCACAAAATATAAAAGCGAAACATAGGCGCCCACCCAACCGCCATAAGATTTAAATCTAATAACCGGTGTACAACCAAAAAGCGCAATATCTATTCAAACATCCCGGTGTAATATTATTAAGGCAAGAGTGGAGTGGTGGGTGGACTAAGACTAAGAGTGTTACGTTGGGTTATAGTTCTGAAAATACAATGGGCCCCATCTTCATTTTTTTACATAATTATGTTACAATTAGAGGTTGTGTAGTAGGTAGTAACCTGTGCAATGTGCATATTGGGTTAACGGGTGTAGTCAGTTAACGGTAAAAAACATGGTGACTAGCACTCAGCAGGCAGACAAAACGGGAGTGTAACCTGACCTGCTGAGTCGATTCAGTCGACAATGGGCAGGTTTGTTGCATTGCAGTTGAGTTGCACTTTGGGACTATGAAATATCAAGATGCGGGTTGTGCGTTGCCGTTATTTTAGAAACAGATTTGATTTCCCTTTACTTTTTCAATAAATAATGACTGTCATTATTTATTGAAAAAAGGTGTTTGTCATAATGACAAACACCTTTCTTTTCTTGAGGCTAAAGAAGATTAAAAAAAAAAAACTAAAAGATATTTCAACCTCCGTCTTTGGACCCTGGCTTATCAATATTACCAAGTAGTCACTCAGAGCCGTTTTATTAAAGAACCATATTAGGGTCGAAATGTCGGTGACCACCCGGTGTGTCTTTTGTTTGCCTTTGGTTACTAAGGCCGATATATCGGCACCTTAGGGTTATTACAGAATTTTATTCTGAAATAAATACTGCTCCTATGCATTATAGTTAATTTTTATTTTTGAGATGAGGCTTCGTAATTGGTAGAATCTTATTTTAGCGTCCCTTACCTGTGAGAATATTTTGCAAGGGGCATTATTGGAAAACGATTGAATTTT
>JAUZSX010332549.1:0-10969 GCA_034780655.1 Idiosepius hallami | reverse complement strand
TTCGGTGTTACCCTTCACCTAGATGAACTGCTCTCCCGAGCTAACGAGCCACATCTGCCCGAGGCTGCTAAAGTGAATGTAATGGTTATGACTGGGATTTGAACTCGCGTAACACGATTTCATAACCTGAGCTTTTACCAATGCTCCACCGTCGCTGCCCTAAACACACACATATATATATATATATATATATATATATATATATATATATATATATATATACCAAACACTCACACACATACTTTTGTTTCAGTTAAATTTAAAAAAATTTTGAGGATTTTTTAGATAAAGCTGAATCTATTGAAATATGACTATTTTCCTCATCTTTATATTGTTATCTTGTCCACATTTTGACTACTGAACCCTTCCTCAGGTAATCAAACGTGCCAGCTCTTATGTTGTAATCGGTAGCCTTCATAGATAGAACTTCTAAATCAACTCTTTATTTAATCTCTGTAGATTATTCTTATTGCGTTTATCATGACTCTTATCATAGTGTTAAGTCTTGAAACCTATTTTTAGTTATTATTGCCCTCGGATAGGATTGAAAGCCTTACCTTCAAGTAATGCTCACTTACACTCAATACCTTTATCTCTTGTGCTACGGGTCGTGGGAGACATTCAGGTCTGGAGTTTAAGAACTTATTAAACATAACAATAATAAAGAATTTACTAAATCAAGTAAGTCATCTATCGAAATGTTTTGGAAATAGTTTTGAATTAGTCTAGAACACACATTAGTTGACTTTCATTTCTATTTTGATTTGTCTCTCATATTTTAATCATTTTGCCATCTGTTGATTCTAAGGGTTTCTTTCTGAATTGATGAAGGAAGAAAAATTTAAAAAAACATGTATTGATCAATCCTAGAAAAAATAAAAAAAAGAACTTTGATGAAATTGTTTAGAAAGTCACAAATTATTTCATAATGAATGTTTTTGATCTTTTTTAATGCTGTTATCAAAAGTTGTAAATTGAATGCAAGGAGGGAGAAAAAAAAGATTGAAAGAAAGCTGAATCTTTGGGAAAATAACAATAAAGATGAGGATGATTGATATGAATAATGGATACAATAAAAATGTTTTTTTTATCATTATTAATTGAATTCTTATTACTCCACTCGTTAATTGTTTAGGCACTGATTAATAGTCAATACCTTTTTTTTTTTGGTGTGTGTGTGTGGTAAATTTGGCTATAATATATATAAATTAGATATCAGGTAAATTTATGATAAAAGCTGAAAGAGTTTTTAAAAGTTAAGAAATAATGAAACCATTATCACAAGGACCCTTATAAGTGCCATGCCAGGATAAATCTGAAATTCATAACAGTTAAGATAAAGATTTTTCCAAAACCACAGAAATCTCAAACCATAGCCCTAATCTGTTTCAACATAGAATCCTTAATGATGAGTTTTGCTATTAAAACTAAAATCATAGTAGAATCAGAAGGAAAAAAAAAGACAATTATTTATTGAAATTTGCCTTTAAAGAATTCAATATGCAAATTAGCATCTCCATTTTCATTTCTGAGAAATACATAAACCTTCCTTCTATGACTTTAATAAATATTAATAAAGTTTACTTTGAAGGAAATTTAATTAAACAGGATATTCATAGATCTATTCTAATACAATCTCATTATCATTTAGAATATTATGTAAATAACTTGCCCAAGTTATTATATCTTAACTCAGTTAAGATTATTGATACAAACTCTTTATTGTTAAATTTAATTGAATTGAAAATTGAAACCCGACAGAATCCATTTTTATTTGAATCTGTTTTAAAACAAAACAGAAAATAAACTAAAAATCCTGTTTGAAAAATGTTTAGTTATTAGAATATTAAACTATTTATAAGAAGTCGTATTTCATATGTATTATGTTGTTTATCGTTTTTTTACTTTTTGGTATTAATTGTTTGATTATTTAATAAATTACTTTTCTCTTTTGCCAATTCAGTATTTAAAGCCAATCTTTATCAAAACCAAAAAAGTTTCTGAATTGCACAAAAAGATGGAAATATTGAAAGATTAAAATTCTTTGTTCTTTTAATAGAAAAAACTTAGGTTTCAGATTTTCAGAACTGATTTTTTTTTAATCTGTTGAATAATAAAGTTTAAAGAAATTAAAAAGATATTTTCTCCTAATTGAAATTTCATTTATCAACATAATTTAAGAGCTTCTATTTCTCTATGTATCATTTGTTTTAACAAGCATAAAAATTCTGCCTACTTAATATTTAATGTTTATCATATTGTTCAAGCAAGCGGATAACGATAGAGTAAATGTGTGTCATATGCCTGATATAATTTCAAGTTATGATTCCTATTAGCATGATAAATGATCCAGACAGATGTTGAAATAAATAATTAGTTTTATTCATTTATCAATAGATCTACATTACAAATAATTCATTTTATGAATGAAAATTATTGATGTATAATCTTTTGTTAAAAACAACAACAACAACAACAAAAGATTTTTTTCTTTTCATCAAATCAATTAAAAAATCTAACCAAAATTGTTGGTTTGATATTTGGTTACCAAAATGAATGTTTATGAGGATCCATCTTCCAAATTCAAGATTCATTTAAATAAAAAAAAAAAAATAACTTTTTAATCAAAACAAAAACTTATCCGGGGTTACCAGGAATTTAGCTTGATTATAGATTGAATAAAAGAAACTATTGTTCTCTTCATTAATCTCCTTAATTCACTCCAGCTATGAATTAAATTGTCCAAATATTGTTCTTCTAAAAACCTGTTAAGAAAACAGAAATCTTTATCAAAAATGGTTGCTCTTGGCATTAAGTCACTGGAACCGGTTGATGTGTTTGCCATTAAGAAGTGAAACTCACCCCAAAGTCTTTAAAATTAAGGCAAGAAAACTTAGCTTTCCACCAAAAAAAATACTAGTTTTTTTTTTTTTTGTTTTTTTTTGTCAATAAGATTTTTACAAAACCTAAAGTAATAATAAGTAAGTTTTTATTGATATTGAAAATCTATTCTATTGAATTTAGGTCCTAAATAATAATGATAATAATAATAATGATGATACTAGCTAAACAGAAAAAAAAGTTTTTTCTTTAAATTAGTGATTTGAGTTAAAAGCAAGAAAAATTATGAGAATTTTTTTTTCTCTTTTTTTTAATAGTCACAAACAAAGATTATTCTCCATTAAAAATAATTATTTTCTTCAAAAGAATTTCACAAAACTAAAGATTATTATTATTATTAGTGGTAACAGTAGTAGAAGTAGTAGTATTAATTTCTAGATGGAAAGCAGGGTGGGGTTATTCAGTTGTTTTGACATTTTGTTATTAAATGAAATGTGATTCATGACTGGATGGAATCAGAAATAAGTCAATTCTTTATGAAAGAATTTGGCTTGTTTTTTCTATCACTAAAACTTACAATCCCATGACTGTTAAATTGTGGTGTTCTACTTGAGAAGGGAGGGGGGGTAAATACACATTGACATGAGACATTTAAACACTTAAGTCAGTGATTCATTTTGACTTCTTAAGTGATTTTTAGTTCAAGATGAAAAAGAATGTACTTAATGACTTTACCAAAACCTTGTAAGAATTTTTTTTATTTTTAAATGATTTTATGGAATAAGATTTTTTTAATTTGAATAACTCAATTTAGAGTTTTGAAAAGAAAAAAGATAGCTTCTATTTTTAATGTTTTTATTTCTTGAAAAACAGAAAAATAAGATGGAACTTTTGGGACAATTCTTACAAGAATTATTTTAATGATTGTATTTGAAAAGTTATTTTTTTATAAAACATGGGAGGATTAAATTATGATTCCAATAAATAATGATAGAATGAATGAAACACAACTGCATCCCGATGTGAAAAAAGTATTCAGAGAAAATATAATTTAAGAAAGGCAGAAAAAAGGGTCAGTTACCATCTACAATTATATACAACACAAAGACACCCAATTCCTAAAAACTATACCATGGTTTTGGTTAAAGAATACCTCCAATAAACAAGCGTGGGACAGAACCAACCAAATGGAGACAGAGATTAAAATGGAATTGGATTGGCCATACTTTGCGGAGATGCAGGCCCTTAAATGGAACCTGCTTTGTAAGCGCAAAGGCAGTCCTTGAAAAGAAATATTGAGGCTGCCACAATGACATGGACAGAGCTGGAAAAGATCAATCCGAACCGGGTCTGTTAGAGAAGTGCAGTTGCAGTCCTATTTTCCCTTGGGAATCAAAAGCCTTAAACACATATAAATCTCAATCTGGAGGAGTGAATGAAAAAAAAATGTCTAAAGCACGGTTTTCTTATCACATTCTGGACATTCATCCTGCATTTATTAAACATGAATGTCATCAAATAAAACTAAACCAATGAGCTTGGTAGATTTGACAGCCTTTCTTATTGACACAGCAGTGAATAAGAGAATTACCTGAGGACCCTCGGGTTTAACATCTTAATTTCATACAAAAAAATACTTTCATTTTTTGATTGATTCAATCAGCTTTGCCTTTTGTATTTTTAACAAAATTCAAAGCAACTTTTTTGTTGATTCTTCAGAATTGGTTGAAAGTTTTTTGTTTTGTTTTTTTTTAAATCTTTTGTTTTATTCTTAAAGAAGTTTTTAATTTTTTGTCTCTGGAATGACGTCCTTTCAGTTTTGTGTCAAATAATTGGTGTTTATAGCAAATAAGCAAATGCTTTGCACAAACCTCTATTCTCTACAGTGAAATACTTGCAATATAAAATAACTTTTTTTTTCCTGTTTTTTTTTAAGGGTTTGCTTCCAATTAAAAAAAACAAGTTTTGTTATCTAAAGTGATTAGGTGTAAAATAAGTGATTAGGTGTAAAATAAGACTTTAATTGTTTTCAGTGTCTCAATCCAGTTTTTCCAGTTAAGAAAAAACATTTTTAATATTTCATAAATAAGATCAAACAATTTATTCCAAACCTTTTTCTAATTGAATGCAAAATTTGTTTGTTTTTTTTTAACACCCACCCAAATATTTTAGTTAATAATAATGATGATGATAATGATTAAAGAATGTTAAACTTGGCAGAAAGAAGTCTTGCAAACTGATATAAAATTAAGATTTTCTAACAGGTTTTTTTTTTAATTTATTTGAATTGCTTACATTATTTGTGCTTTTTAATTTGGTTCTTTTGATAAATAGAAATGTTTAACATTTTTGGGATCTACTTTTAAAAATCCCTTTAAATTTATAAATATTGAGCACTCAGCTTTGCAATACAGCAAATATAACATTAAATCTCCACCAACTCTGAAAGTGTGGATGGTTCCAAACTATATATATATATATATTTTTTTTTTCTCTCTCTCTCTTCTATTGTTCCTGTATTTCTTTCCCTTTTTCCTTTCCTCTTCACCCTCCTTAAATGAATGATGCCTCTAACAGCTGTGACTATTTAATCATTAATCAATAAAAATATGATTAAACTAAGTTCATTTCAGTTTTTAATACTGCTTTTTGCTATTGATTATTTTTCCTTTTTTTTCCATTAAACCAATTTAGATGAAAGAAGAAAATCCCAACATAGAAAATCATTTATTGCTTATTTTTATTTCACATTTTGAATTCCGGTTAAGATTTGTGACTTGTTTATTTGTTTTGTTAATATTTTTATTTTATTTAAAAAGAATTTAATCTTAATATTTTGGTAGAATTAGAATAAAAGACATTAGTCAAAATAGTAATTAGCTTTGCTGTTAGAACTTCATTCCAAATCTGTATTTGTTTATATTTTACCTTGAGGAAAGTAAACTTGAAAACAAACTTAAAAATGCATTTCTTTATGAAAATGACATAATTTTTCCTAATAAAAATATTACAAATTATAGAAACAACTTTGTAGACAAAATACTTTTCAAAAACAATGAACAAAAGCTAAAAAAAAATGCTTTGACAATTAAGATTGAAGATTAGTGTTACTTAACTCCACCCTCGTTCTCACCAAACCACCTTTCTTTCTCTTTGCAATTATTTTCCCATAAAATCAAGTGGGAACTTCTATATTAACACACACACACACACACACACACACAGAGGTTACTCACAACAATCTTGTTGAGATGGCCTATTTCTTTAAAGAAGCACCAATCATATATATATATATATATTAATATTACTTGATTGGTAACAGTATTTGGTGACTGTCAGTTTCTTATATATGCAACTAACAAGATTATCAACACATACAAGTTTCATGTTATCATTTCAAAAGAACCCAATTTAATTAAGGTGTTGCATTTTGAGTTCTAAGTAAATGTTATCTGAAGATGAGAGTTCAATCCCATCTAAAAGCAATAATTACTAAGAATACATTTGTAAAATTTAAGAAATGTAGCTATTATAATGTGAACGGTCTACCCACATATATTGAATAAAGGGCTAAGTTTGGAGTTTTCTAAAAGTTTTCATTTAAGCTGTTACAATATTCTTTTTTCAAAGAACACACTTGTTTAATACCCTAGTTATTAGGGCTGTGACAAGAATATTCTTTAACAGAAAACATATTATCACAGCTCTATTAATAACAATAGTATGAAAAGAAAATGGTAAAATTGCAAAATTTGACAAGTAATGACATGAACATTCTTCAGTTAAAGCCTAAAGTCACAGCCCTAAAGGTTCCAAAGTTTGAACACCTAAAGAAGGCAGGAGGGTCCATCAGATGAAACATGCTGAAGATAATTATGACATAAAGGTTCCAAAGTTTGAACACCTAAAGAAGGCAGGAGGGTCCATCAGATGAAACATGGTGAAGATAATCATCTGAGTGAGGAAAAAAGTTAAAAAATTTGATAAATGTTTTGATCAGAAATGATTGTAACAATGATTGATTGTAAAACTATTGCAAATTCACACTAAATATATTATGTTTAATTATAGAATTCTTTCTGATCATTAGGTTGTGCTGTGATGTTGGTCAATCCTGCATCTTTAAGGCACTACTTGTGTAAATCTCACAAGGGTCATGTCATTCGGCATTCTGACCACATAGCTGTCCTGTGTCAGTAAAAATTTAGCTTTTTGTGTGTCATAAAAACATAACATAAGTTAAAGTAAGTTTGTTGGACTTTGTCAGCTTTTAAAATAACAATTTTCTTGACCAGACAGACAGCACTAAAAATAGATTTTACTAGCATTTCTTAATTTTTTTATTCACTTATGAATTGAAACATTTGGTGTGTATGTGTATATATCTGTGTGTGTGTATGTATATCTGTGTATGTAGGTGTGCGTGTGTTGATAAATGATTTATGCATTCTTATTAACGATTGTACCTTTACAATTGACCCAGTATATCGTGAAATAATCAAATTACTAAAGTTTTAGCATGTTTTATAAAACAGAAAATAAATTCATGGATTTGAGATACAATTTCTATAAATCCAAATCATCTTGATTTGTGCATTTTTTTATTTTTTTTTATTTGATCAATTCTATTGAAATGGTTTCTAAATTGAAATTGTTTTTTATGATTTGGACCAAAAACAATGTTAAATTTCTTTGATTCATTTTCAAAATGGTTTTTATAATAAAAAAAAAAAAAGAAAGAGAAAATATTTCAAAAAGCTATCAATATATTTATCATTAGCCAAACAATTCAAAACAGCAGTTAGTATTGTTTTTCGAAATCCTTGAGATGAGGTATGATGAAAATTTATAGGGGAATTTTTCGGACAATTGTCCTCATCTTTATTTTTATATTTTTTTTAAATCAGATAACATAAACAAATATCCTAACAACACAAACATTAAAAATTAAAAAACATGAACACAATTCCATCCCCACTCGATGAAGACCGAAGGTTAACCCGGTCGAAACGTAGTGATTTAAAAAAATATGAAAATAAAGATGAGGACAATTGTCCAAAAATTCCCCTAAAAAAGCACTTAGTATGTTACATCATTTTTATTGAAAACAAAAAAATTCTATGGAATTTAAAAAAAAAAAAGAAAATTTATCCTGAGAAAATATATTGTTGATACATGCTTGGTTTTAAAATGGTTTTATTATAATTAATTAATACGCAAAGAAATTGGTCTTCCTTTTTATGTTTACAGAATATATTTTTATATAAAAAGCCTTGAATCGTTAAGATCTAAGTCTAAGTTTTGTTTATCAACATTTTGATGCACATCAAATCCACCAAAGAAAAGTTCTAAATCAGTTAACATGAATCAAGTATCTATATATCAATACACTTAGTCTCTATATATTAATACGCTCAGTCTCTATATATCAATACGCTTAGTCTCTATATAACAATATGCTCAGTCTCTATATATCAATACACTTAGTCTCTATATATCAATACACTTAGTCTCTATATATCAATACACTTAGTCTCTATATATCAATACGCTCAGTCTCTATATATCAATACGCTTAGTCTCTATATAACAATACGCTCAGTCTCTATATATCAATACGCTTAGTCTCTATATATCAATACACTTAGTCTCTATATATCAATACGCTTAGTCTCTATATATCAATACGCTCAGTCTCTATATAACAATACGCTCAGTCTCTATGACTGCTATCAACCTTTGATTCTTCTGAATTAAAATGTTTGGAAATGCAAGATCCTCCTTTTAGATTTGGTGCCGCTTCTTCGAATGAAAACAAATCAGAGAAACAACAGACTTTAACATTCGAAACAATAAAGTTAAAAAAAAGCAAACATGGCTGCTTATTTTTTTCTATTTCAATTTGTTTTTTCTGTAAGAAATTAAAACAAAAATTCATTTTCCAACTTTCACTCAAAAAATTAAATTTGAGTCAAAACAAATTCAATGACGAAAGATTCAAATCAGTTGTACACACTTTTATGTTTATGTAGAAAATATCAAGACCCATTAATTTATTAAAACTATAATTAATAATAATGAGAATGATTTATATGTAATAAAAATGGAAAATAATCAAATAATTGTTAAATATTGTTTGTTGTTTTTTTTTTTCTTTTTAAACTTAAATATATTTATTTAATTTTGATTTTTCTTTTCTTTTTCAGGTGAGTTATATTTTTTAATTGAACATGGACACATTTGGTAAAGTAGAATTATTTTTCTTCAAAACACATACAAACATTTCTTGTGAATAGTTTCCTTGTTCATCTAATAACCTACATGTTATCAGTAAGTACTTACATGCTGTTATTCTATTAGATATTCTGACCTACAAATAGCTTTTATAACCCATTATTTGCAGTTAAAAGAAAAACTAATAAACCTTTACTCTCAATTCAAATCCTAGTTGTTCCTCCATATTTACATTCGGGTTAGAATGTATCTAGGTGCTATTTAAAGAACATGTTAAGAAAAAAAATATGGTAATCAAAATAGTGTTGTTCTTCGGCATTAAATGACCAAACAAGAAGAGATATAAATAATCCAACCAATCAACAAAAATTCCAAAAAAAAACACTACCAGGATTTTTGTCCAATAATCAATGTGACAATTCATACAGCTTTTAACATGAATTCTTTTCAGAATTTTATTTATAAAAATAAATTCAGATTTTAATCTAAGAGTCTAAAATAATAATCCAAACATTTAATCAATTGACCAAATAAATCTGCCCCGTTTTTCTCTTCTTTCTATTTTTCTCTTCTTTCTATTGGAGCTGCTAACAACTTTCACATCTTTAAAAACTTAAATTCATTTCCAATCTTAATGGATTCATTTGCTTTTAGTTAAAATTTTTTTGTTTTAAATCGAATTTTTATGAAATTCTAGAAATGATGTGAAAGTTATTAGCAAAGCCAGTAAAAATAATATTATATTTACTTGGTGAGCATGAACCCAAGTTTGGCACAAGGCCATTTTTACGTGCTCTTACCCTGGCTTTTTACATTCGGTGTTACCCCTCACCTAGATGAGCTTCTCTCCCGAGTTAAAGGTAAATGCAATGGTTTTTTGACTGGGATTTGAACTCTCGTTATATGACTCCAGAGCCCAAGCTTTAACCAATGCTCCACCATCGCTGCCCAGTAAAAATAATATATGATTCAAAAGATAGATGGTATTATCGTCATAATATCATATATTATGATAATAAATTTTAGAATCTTTTGTGTTTAGGTATTTTATTCTAACTTTGTAATAAATACGAGTCCAGTTCTAAAATACAAATATTTTTCTCAAACAATCTTTGTTCATGCAAAAAAAAGTTTTGTTTTTAATAGAAGTCTGTAAATGTTTGTGTGTGTATGTGTGTGTGTGTGTGCTTTTTATTCAAGTTGATGTAACTTTTTAATATAGTCTTATTTTCTTACTCTTAAGGTACATGAAGGCAAGAATGTATATATATTTTTTCAGACAATTAGACCCTCTCATTGGGATAATTGGTCTTACACATTTCAGCTATTAATTCATTCCCTTTTCTTTACATACTTGAAATTGCAAACACATTTCTGTTGATGTTAATGACATCAAGTAAATGAAGAATTTCAATTGTCCCATTAATAATTGGTCTATTGTAAAACCATTTAAACTATTTTAGGTTTTTTATTTCTTTTGATCCCATTTAAAATCAATTAAATCAGATTAAGTTACTGATTTTCTTGTTGATTCATTGTATTTTTTTTGTAAGCATAAAAGTCCAAAACAATTGGTTTACAAAGAATTTCATTTTCAAACCTTTTTTATAGAATTATCTTCATTCATGTTTTTCTGATTTCTACTCTCATCCTCATTGTTATATTTACATCAGACATTGTCTCAATTTGAGACTTTTATTATCTGTATTCAAGTTATTTAGATTTCTACCTTCATCTTCATTGGCTCATACATTATTAAAATATGTTCTTCATTCAGTCTTCCTCTGGTTTTATTATATTTACTTGGTGAGCACCAACCCAAGTTTGGCACAAGGCCATTTTTACGTGCTCTTACTCTGGCTTTTTACATTCGGTGTTACCCTTCACCTAGATG
>JAUZSX010332538.1:0-10969 GCA_034780655.1 Idiosepius hallami | reverse complement strand
AATTACAATACACTATATAATAAAATATCTTAATTAAAAAATCAAAATATCTTTTTTTCTAAGTCAGTAACTTTTGGCCCACCCTGTATATGAAATCTGTGTTGCATGTTATTTGATTTTCCCCACCAAGACAAAGTCTGCACTCTCTCAACCACCAAAGAAAGTCATCCTTAGTGAGGACACAGCCGAGAAAAAGTGATACCCAAATTTTCAAGTCATGTCTTGATGGTGGACGGTCAATCTGTGTTGTTTGTCACTTGATCTTCACCCCCATAGTTATTGGACTAACCAATGGGGAAGTCCATTTGGCCGAGTGGGTAGCCAGTCGGACTTTGGAATTATAGCAGGCAAGTTCAAATCCCAACCATTCTATTTGTGGTCATGATTTGACTAATACCCATGGGAAAAGTGTGAATCCCCCCAGTCTCTCCAGCTATGGGTTTAATAGTGTACATTGTGTTATTAAAAAAAAACATTGTGTGTATACATAAAAATGATTGTTCTTGGCATTAAATGGCGTAAAAATGTTGATATGCCGTAAAACACAAACAAACGAACGAACCAATTTCGATGAGATTGAAGGATTAATACCTTTCTCAAGAGTATTTATAGGTTTGTGAACAGATCATGATCATGCATAATGAGAGAGAGAGAGAGGCACAAATGAAGGTGATGTGTGGGTAAGTAGGTGATGGAAAGATGGAGAAAAAAAGAAAGAAGGACAAAGAGAAAGAGGGAAGAAGAGAGGAAGAAAGAGAGAGTGTGTCGCAAATGATGTCACCAAGGCTTGATTAATAACTGAGTCAAATGTCGGAGATGCTCCAACTTAAACAAGAAGCGGGGGGGAGGAAGAGGGCCTTGATCTTGAATTCTTTTAAACGATAACATTTAGACTTTTCATAATCAACCCTCAATTGCATAATGGATGCCACAGCCATTCCCAGCACTTTCACCTGACTTCAACCTTATTTTCTTTTCTTTTTCTTCTTCATCAATTAATTCAGCCTCAGTATTAAAAAAAAAAAAAGAAAAGGAGGGAGTCTATTGTATTTTAACCCCTACCCTTCACCTGACTTAATACCAATAGTTTTTCATCGGAGCCTTTCATTCCCCCTACTACATACAGGGCTTTAAGCACCCTTATTATTTTTTTAAACAGTATTGTTGTTCTCTAATCCTTTTTTCCTCCCAGACAGAATTTTATTGCATTCTTTAACAGTCTTTTTTTTTTGCTTTTTCTTTTTTAAATTCTTATTAATTTAAAAAAAAAATTTGCAAATAATTCCAACTTCATTATACAAATAATAATTACACTAGTAATAATAATTCTATGAATATCAACCAGTTTTAAAAACTTATCACCCAGTTTAAAAAAAAAAAAAAAAAAAACATCACCCAGTTTAAAAAAAAAAACATCACCCAGTTTAAAAAAAAAAAATCACCCAGTTTAAAAAAAACAAAAAAATTCACCCAGCTTAAAAAACCCATTAACTCAGAAAATTCACTGAAAACAGAGCCCATGCAATGCTGAGTATATCTACTAGAAAATAAAAACCTTTTGAAAAATAAATAAAAAAAAATATATTTAGCTGAAGAGACATAATTGTTCAAAATGGAATTAGTCATTTTGTTTGGTTCATTGAATGTCAAACTATTAACGGCGCCATCTGTTGGAATATTTTTGTTGTTCTTTCATGTTCTACTTGTTATATAATCTATCGGGTAGGGGGAAGGTCGCCGGTTCATCTTGATTGATTGATTATCCAGTTTATCGGCCTATCAACAACTGTGGGTCATTTAAGGCCAAAGAAGTGTATTTTTATTCATTTAGTTTTGTTGTTCTTTCATGTTCTACTTGTTATATAATCTGTGGGGTAGAGGGAAGGTGGCCAGTTCATCTTGATTGGTTGTTCAGTTTATCGGCATATCAACAACTGTGGGTCATTTAAAGCCAAAGAAGTGTATTTTTTAAATCCCATCACTCAGGAAATTGCCTCAAAACAAAGCCCATCCAATGCTGGCTATATCTTCTATGAAAATAGATAATTATTGCTTGGTCTTGGTCAGTGTTTTCAATCTTTTTATTAGAGAGGGACCACCAATTCTGGATTAGAAAACTCTTTTTGTTAAGTGGCCCTAATTTTAGAATGTTATAAAAGGTAAGAAACCTTTTATAATATAAAATAAAAAGAAATAAATTTAGTCCAAATACTAAAAAGAAAAATTCCATTTTTAGCAGCATCAGAGTTTTATTATTAGTGTTTATATTATTGTTTTAATGGTGATTATTATCATTATTCAATTTCTGTAGATTTACTCATTGAATTATTATTAGTGGTCATATTATTAATGTCATAATAATCATAATTATTATTATAATTACCCTTTTTCAATTTCTGTAGATTTACTCATTGAATTATTATTAGTGGTCATATTATTAATGTCATAATAATAATTATTATAATAATTACCATTTTTCAATTTCTGTAGATTTACTCATTAAATTTATTACCAAAATAAATATTATTAGTGGTTATAATACATCTATGCATTCTCTTTTCTGATTGGTTTATCTTTAAAGTATAAATAGAATTATTTGTATTTCAGGGGTCATACTCTATTCTTCTCATCAGTTTGTTTGTTTGATTTGTGTTTAACGGCATATCAACATTTTTAGGTCATTTTAAAGCCAAGAACAATTACTTTTGATAAACATTATTTTCATACACACATTTTTTTAATAACACAAGTTGCACTATTTAATCCATAGCTGGAGGAAAGACGGTGATTCATACCTCTCCCAAGGGTAATATTCGACTTAACAACTTAGATTCAAACTCAAATACTATAGTTCCTTCAAAGTCTGATTGCCTATCCACTGGGCCATGTTGACTGCCCCTATTCTCATCAGATCAAAAATATGACTACAGTTGATCCACAATGTAATAATAATAATAATAAATAATAAAGGTACTACTACTACTACTAATAATAATAATAGTAGTAATACTGGGTGCGATATTGTATCTGGTGATTGGTGTGAGATCCACAATAATAATAATAAAGGTACTACTACTAATAATAATAATAGTAGTAGTAATAATAATAATAATAATAATAATGAATCTCTGCAGTTTTTATGTTTTGGTTTCTTTGAGCAAGAAAGGATACCGCTCCACCCTACACACACATTAAGATGAATTGAGGGAATGAAAGACCAGCTTTATATGAAAAGGGGGGGGCATTTTTAGGTAGAAAACATGCCCCCCCCATTTCTGCCCCATCGCCAAAAAGTTGGCTTAAGTAAGCAAGTAGCCCACCCCAACTTTCTTTTTTTTTTTTTTTTTTTTAGACAGTTTTATTTCAACTAAAGCAAACAGAAAAAGAGAAAAAAAATCCTTAAAAAAGATGATTAATCAGACAGACCGGAGGGGGGGATGAGGAGGGAAATGAATTCATGAGGATTTTTTATCCCCCCCCCTGGAAGACTCGAAGAAGAGATCAGATACAGTAAACACATGCAATGGGGGGCGGGGAGAGATGTTGGTCAGAAATAGCTGTTAAATAACCTAAGAATAAATAATAAACTATAACAAATAAAATAGTATAATAAAATATAATAATGAGAATATAATTTAAGAAATGCAGTCTCTCCACCCTCCCTCCCTCCCTCCCCCTGACTGTATTTCAAGATACAAGTTATAAAATAATACATTTTAATTATTTTATTCGTGTTAGATTTAATCAAAGCTTTCAAATACAGTGTATTTGAAATACACTTTTGTTAGTAAATTTATTATATTGTGTGTGTGTGCGTGTGTGTGTGTGTGTGTGTGTGTGTGTGTGTGTGCTGAGGTCTTTGGTTTAGTCTGCTGGGGTTTAACGACCTATCAACTATTTATGGTTAAGGTCTCATAGGTTTTAGGGAGAATTTTGTCCGTTTGTTTAATATTATTTTCATTAAGGAAATTGGTTTGGTTTGCTAGGGTTTAACGACATATCAACCATTTATGGTTATTTAAGGCCCCATAGGTTTTATGGAGAATTTTGTCCGTTTACTTATTTAATGTTATTTGGTTTCTACGGTTTAATGACTTATCAACCATTTATGGTTATTTAAGGCCCCATAGGTTTTAGGGAGAATTTTGTCTGTTTATTTAATGTTATTTTTTATTGTTGTTTTGTGATAATCAGGCTGTTTTTGATTTTTTTGGATTTTTTTTTTCTTTTAAACTAATATTGTAGTTTTAATTAATGTTTTTTTGGGGGAGAGCGCACTGGGTTGGGATTGTGTGTTTGTGTTGAGGTTTTTGTTGTATGGCTCCCTGCCTGTGGTTTCACCCCACCCTTGGATACTATCCTGGTTCATTCCACATCCCAGAGCAAGACACGGCACTCCATATTCTTAAATGGTTACCCAAGTACAGACCAATGAAGACCTCAATGGTGGACCAGGTGAGGATGATGGCTGATCTTAGGAACGAATGCATCACAATGGCTGGGAAGGCAAATAAAGGCTGCAACAAGAAGAAGGTCTCCAGTCATCTTGGATTCCATATCACTGGATTCAGGCCCTCTTCCTGTTAAACGGCTGTGTGCAGCAGCCTCCACACATTAAACAATTTTATGCACAGGCATTCTCTGCAGGGATTTGACCCTGACAAAATGTAAATTTCTCATGAAGAGGGCAATCCTACTCATTTTGAGTGATTGCCAATGAGGATGATGAAGATGTTGGTGGTGGACTGTGTCAGGAAGTTAAACTTTTTGGGCATATCAACTTCAAATGGATCATTTTAGGGCTAGAATTTGTTTTTGGTTTTGTGTCTGGAGGAGGAGTTTATAGAAATACTGATTTCTTAGTTTGGGCTGAAATTTAACAAAGATCGAGAATGATTTAAAAAAATGAAAAAAATCATTAAAAATTTTGTTAAAAAAAGAATTTTAATCGTTTTTTTTTTAGGATTTTCTTTTCCATAATAATAATAATAAAATTGAATCTCTGCAGGTTTTGTGTTTTGGTTTCTTTGAGCAAGAAAGGATACCGCTCCCCCCTACACACACATTAAGATGAATTAAGGAAATGAAAGTTTTATATGAAAAGGGGGGGCATTTTTAGGTAGAAAACATGCCCCCCCCCCATTTCTGCCCCATCGCCAAAAAGTTGACTTAACAAATGTCTTCGTTTTAGGGTTTAGTGTTCTTATATAAACCCATAACATTTTTTTTAATATCCTCCTTGACTATTTTCAGGGATTGACATTTATTTTGTCAATTACATGTAAGGTTCTTACAGTGTTTATTTTTTTTTTGTTGCATTTTATGAATTTTTTTTTATTTTTTATGAGAGGCTGTTCTTTTGGGAGTTTTTAAAAATTTTTATTTTATTTTTTAAAAATTTTCCTTTTTTTTTTAATTTTAATTTTCTTTTATTTTTAATCTTTTTCTTTTATTTTACATTTTCCTTTTTAAAATTATTTCTTGTTTTCTTATTTTTCTTTTTTTTTGTTTCAATGTTTTTTTTTTTCTTTTTTAAATGGATTATGTTGAGGACTCTATGTATGGCTATTATCTAATGTTATTTTGTTGAGTAGAAAGCTGCGGAACTGCATAAGAACACTGGACCCCAAAACAAAGACCTTGGTTCAAAAATAAGAAAAAGAGGGAAAAGAACCCCCCCTAAAAAATAAGAAGATTAAAGTTTTTTTTTTTAACGAAACCAGTTTAATGAATGAACATAAGAACACTAGACCCTAAGACAAAGGCCCTTGTTTAAAAACAAGAACAAAAATGGAAGAGAAAATCCTAAAAATGAGGATTAAAGTTTTCTTCAACAAATCCTGTTTGATAAACAAAATTCTGCCCAAATACAACAAAGTTAACCCAAAAAAAATATCCCATTTCAGACTTGTGTGATATCACATGGTTATTTATAACCAATCAATTTTGTTCCAACCATTAAATTTATTTTTACTTTCAGAACATCTTGATAACATAAAATATTGTTTCACCCTGAACACTGACTGATAACACTTGACAAACATTAATAATATTTATGTAATAGATCAATAGTTCTAACATTACAAGTCAGAATTAGATTTCTTATTTATTGATATACTAGCAATACTACCTGGCATTGCCCAGGGATGTAGTTGACCCTTTAGCAGCTATTTTTTTTTTCAATTGAAAACCAAATTAATTAGTTTTGTATATCAAAATACCCCATAATCAAATTTTAAGTCTCTCGCCCCAAATTTGGCAAATTAAGGGAGAGAGCCATGACACTTTTTCAACAATTCTTATAACAGTAGACTGTAGGAGCATGTCAAATTTTGTTCTTTTTTTTGGTATTGAATTTTCATACTTGTCAGGTGGGAGTATTCCGAAACACCCTGTATTGCCACCTTGTCGTGGTGGAGAACTTTGTGTTTTCCAATGAACCTGATGCCGTCCAGACCTTAGGCTACTGGCAGGGTCACTCACGGCAGTAAGGTTGAGGGGAAGGTTCCAGACAAAGTGCGATCCAAAAAGACCTCAATGGTGGATGTGGCGGATGATGACAACAATGATGCAACAACACTGAAGGTGCATGAAGGCTGCAACAGGGGATAGCCTCCAGTCGTCGTGGTTCTCCATGCCATTGGAATCAGGTCCTACCCTGTTAAGGGCCGTGTGGTGAAATGCTGGAAATGTCCTCCATTAGCATTAGGACATTATTTTCTACTGTAAACCAACTTTTCAGACACTCTAGAAATCTTTTTGATATTCAGGTTTAATGTCTTGGTCTGTGGAAAATTATAAGACGAGGTTTAAGGAGAAGAAGAGAGAGAAGGAAAAGGAAAAAAGGAAGAGAAAAAGAAGGAAAAAAAGAAAAAGGAAAACGAAGGAAAAAGATGAAGAAAAAGAGAAAAAAAAAGGAAAAGAAAAAAAGAAGAAGGAAACAAAGAAGAAAAGAAAATAAAGAAGAAGGAAACGAAGAAAAAGAAGAGAAAAAAGGAGAAAAAGAAGAGAAAAAAGGAGAAAAAGAAGAGAAAAAAGGAGAAAAAGAAGAGAAAAAGGAGAAAAAGAAAAAGAAAGAAAAAGAAGGAAACGAAGAAAAAGAAAAAAAAAATAAAGAAAAGAAAAAAGAAAAAAAAATAAAGAAAAGAAAAAAAGAAAAAAAATAAAGAAAAGAAAAAAAAATAAAGAAAAAAAAATAAAAAAAAAATAAAGAAAAGAAAAAAGAAGCTAGAAAAGTTGGCCTTTGAATAAGTTTGTATTTGAATTTGAGTGATGATTTTGGAAAAGGAAGGGGTGTTTAAAGGACGGATTTAGATTTAAGATGGAATTAAAAGAATTTTTATATATCTGAAGTTGGTAAGAAGCCAGAAGAAATGAAATTTACTTAGGGTCAAGGGGAGGTCATGCAGATAAGAGGGAGGGAGGGAGAGAGAGAGGAAGAGAAAGAAGGGGGATGATGAGAGAGAGGGGGATGATGAGAAAGTGAGAGAGAAGGGGGGAAGAGAAAGTGAGATGATGAGAGAGAGAGAGGGGAAAGAGAAAGTGAGAGAGAAGGGGGATGATGAGAGAGGGGGGAAGAGAAAAAGAGGGGGAGATAGATAGAGGGAGGGGGACAGAGAGAGAAAGAGGGTGGGGGAGAAAGAGGGTGGGGGAGAAAGAGGGATGGAGAGAGCGATAAAGAGGGAGGGGGAGAGCGATAAAGAGGGAGGGGGGAGAGAGTGAGAGAAAGAGGGAGAGAGAGAAAAAGGGGGGAGCAATAAGAGAAAGTAAAATCCAAGATTTATTGATTCCAATATTTATCAAGTGGACTAGGGTCCTCATCTTTGCATCTGTTGAATAGCTAACCCTAGTGATGAATTACCTAAGACAAGTTTTCTGCCAAAATGAGAGTTCATACCATTCTCAAGGACATTTGTCTAATTATGAACGTAAATGAAACAATTAGGATTTAAACTCCCATATTACATACAATTCTCAAGCCAGACTGCCAACCCACTGCCCCAAGTTGTCTTCCCCTATTTAAATCAGTCCATTTTGAAAGAATGCAGTGGATAGAAAACAATTGTCTTGTAGAGCAGTGCTTCTCAACCTTTTTTCCCCCTGTGGCCCATTCTCAGCGTCAAAAGAAATCTCAGGTCCATTAGCTTTAATAAAACTTTTGAGTAAGAAAGAAGTATTTTTATTAACATAAGAAATGTTATTAAAATGTTAATGACTACACTGCGCTCTTGATGTCTGTCTATCAGTTTGTCAAGTTGAATTTCCAGATCATGGTTCAATCTCAAGCGTAAGTCTCCTCCTTTCTTTTCAATCTGCAATTGATTGCGTTTTTTTTGTGAGTAAATCATCTGTTGCAGAAAATCCTGTCTCAAACCCCACATATTTTCTTTGGGGCCCACTCCAGACCCAATTAAATTTTCAGGCCCATTTCAAAATTCCTCAGATCCACTTGTGGGCCTGAGGGCCCACGTTGAGAATCATTGTTGTAGGGAACTGGATGTTAATACTTATCTCTCCAAATGCAATTCGTCCTTCGTGCATCTAGTCTGCCCACCTTCCATCCAACCACTTTAAGCCACGTGATGCTCAGACCACCGGACTAAAAAGACAACAGAAAAGAGTCCTCCTCTTTTCCTTTGGCACTTCTACTAGAATGGATGGAGCCTTGTTAGTACAAGGCTACCTAACGCACACCCGCCATATATATTCATATATGAGGCAGCGTTGGTGAAGCATTGGTAAAAGCTCGGGCTATGAAATCGTATTATGCGAGTTCAAATCCCAGTCAAAACATTCACTTTTAGCTGCCTTGGGCAGATGGGGCTCGTTAGCTTGGGAATTGCCTTGAGCCAAACTTGAGTTGTTGCTCAATAAGTAATATATATAATATATGAGGCAGCAAGACTGCTGCAGGCAGTGAGGACTCTGGAATAGTAGTGCACAAGTTCAAATCCCAGTAAAATCCATTGCATCTACTTTTAGCTAGCATGGGCAGATAGGACTCATTAACTCAGGAGAGGCCCTCATCTAGGTAAAAGGCAACACTGATACCAAAAGCCAATGGGATATAATAAACATATAAATCTTGCCTTGTGCCAAACTTGAATTTGTTTCATCTAATATATATCATCTAAGTGAAAAGTATCACCAACTACAAAAGTTCAAGGAATTAATGAGCATATCAGCGACGGTAGAGCATTGGTAAAAGCTCCGGCTCTAAAATCGTAGTACGCGAGTTGAAATCCCAGTCAAAACCATAACTATCACTTTAGCAGCCTCGGCAGATGGCGCTCGTTAACTCGGGAGAGCAGCTCATCTAGGTGAAAGTTAACACCTAATGTGAAAAACCTGGGTAAGAGCATGTAAAAATGGCTTTGTGCCAAACTTGGGTTGATGCTCACCAAGTAAATATAATTGTTCATCTGAAGTTTGGTACCATCTACCTGTTCAGGGTGGCTGCAAAACTAACACCAGGTTTGCTATCTTTCAAATAATAGCATACTCAATATTAATAGAGTGCTTGTCTATGTTATTGAGAGAGAGAGAGAGAGAGAGAGAGAGATCGAGAGCACTATAATAAACTCAAGCCGACATTAAAGGAAGAAGTACATGATAAAATGAATAGATATACATCAATAAGTAAATACAGCTGTTATAAATGGATTTATCAATAAACGATAATCCTATTTGAATATATAGGATGTATATAGTAGCTGCCACTTCTTGACAGAAGAAGGCCAACCCTGATGGCATGTCCGAATTGTAAGAGTTGTTTATACGGTTAATCAACATATTGTACACTTGTACGACATGTACAACATGCTCTCTTTCCATTCAGCCTTTTAAAAGCAAGATGACTGATTGGTCAAATAGAGTGCAGGTTTTATACCAGAATGTCCTTCTTCTAAATGAGTTACTTTACCAAGTTAACGAGCTTCATCTGCTCAAGAAAGCTGAGAGTGAATCCAATGGTTTTGACTGGGATTTGAACTATCATATAATTCCAAGCCTTTACAATTACTCCAACTTAGTATGTTCTAGTTAATATCATTCACATTAGGCAACTAAGGTAAGAAATAAGAAATCTTAAATACTAATTTCTAATGCTTCTTTTATACTAAACTTATTTCCAAAGCTTTTCTCTACTAAACTTATTAAAGCTTTTTTCTGAGATAATTAACAAGGCCTATTATATAGAAATTCAGTGCTGTTTATATGCAAATTTTAGTGATCTGGATCATTTATTGAAAATTATTATGGTTTCATTTTCTGAAGAGCTACAGGATGTAGGGTCTAATACCACCACAACAATTTGATGTTTATTTTATAATACATGTACACAGAGAGAAAGAGAGGGGAGTGAAACACACACACACACACACACACAATTTTCCATTGATAATGCCGAGTAAAAGTGAAATATATGTCCAAACAGTGTTTCTGTATATCTTTTAATTATATTATATATACTTGTGGAGCACCAAGCCAAGTTTGGCACAAGGCCATTTTTACGTGCTCTTACCAGTTTTTTTTACATTCAGTGTTACCCTTCACCTAGGGGAGCTGCTCTCCGGAGTTAACGAGTACCATCTGCCCAAGGAACCTAAAGGCGAATTCAATGGTTTTGACTGGGATTTGAACTGTTGTACTATGATTGCAGAACCTGTGGTTTTACTAATGCTCCAACTTTGCTGCCCTTACCTTTTATGATATACATACATACATACATACATACATGTGCCCCCAAATGGATATGAAAATATACAAAAAAAAAATTAGAGAAATTTGGCGCTTTTGTAGAACAAGCAAATCAAGAAGTTAGCCAGAATATTTTTTTTGGTCGGGGACCGGTTATAAGACAGCAATTTGATTGGCTAATGAAATGTTAGCCCCTAAACCTAACCCTAGCCAATCAAATTGCTGTCTTACAAGCGGTACTGTCTTATAACCGGTCCTCTAAACCTAACCC
>JAUZSX010332537.1:0-24276 GCA_034780655.1 Idiosepius hallami | reverse complement strand
GATCCATAAAGGTGTTATTCAATAAGTAATATTTCGGAGTTATGACTCTATTATCAAACTTGTTCTTTTATGCCTGTCTTTGTGGGTTATTTCATTGTATTCATTGATGCTTCAATGTTGATTGTTTAATAAACATAATGTCATTGTTTAATAAGATCTTTTCAATGCTTCTGTATGATTTTGTTTTTTCTCCTTTCTGTTTATGTTTGGTAGTCATATACATATTAAAAACACCATTATTTTCCTGAATACTGTCGGAATATAATTTCCATTAACCATATTATTAAAAACTATTATTTTGACAGACAGACAGAAAGAAAGATGGATAGACAAATAGATTATATTGTGTAATACTATGGAAAATTATTTTCTAAATGATACTTACCCTTGAAATATTGTTGGATATGTAAACTTGAGTACAGACAGTACATACTGTAAATAAAAGCAATTAAACTCTTACACTAGTAAAATTCAAATTAGAAATGAATTTGGGAGCAACCCTAGTTTATAAACTTTTGGGTTAAAAGGTGTATTTAGAAGGTAAACATAATTTGAAAAGGATTCTGAGTTATAATTTTTTGAACTATAGAAATTACTTACTCCACACCTATTAAACAATTATGTAAAAAAGAGCAGATTTAGGGTGAATATAACATGTAACAAAATTAGTCTTATGGTTAAAAAAGAATCAAATTTTTTAATTTAATGACTTAACGGAATGATTATAATGCTGTGTATGAAATCAAATATGGTATAACTGGGTCATTAAGTCAATTTTTCATTTTTGCAAAAGCAGTTTATTTTTTGAAATTGAAAATAAATTTTACAAGTTTAAAACTACCAGTTCACTCATCCTAAACTGATTTAATTGAAACAAAAGCATTGATTTTATGGTTCTTTTATGCATAAAATTTAAAATTGAAAGTAAGACACAAAAGGATCCACATAAAAAAAATAAATCATTGAAATAAAAATAACAACAAACAGATGTGAAAATGTGCTCTATTCACAGATAAAAATAAAGCAATAAAACAGATTATTTACTTTGTTTACAAAGCACGTTACAGTAAAGAGAAAACACAAATTTAAGAGGTCCAAATATTTGTGGAAATGTTCGACAAATGAATCCAAAGCCATTGTCAAGGTGAAGCATTAATAACCAAACCTGAAAAGCAAAAAAAAACAAAAAAAAACAAATTACACCAAAGCTTTTAAAAGAAAACTTGTAAGAAATAAAGGGTTCTTCAACATTTTTTTTCTTTTTCATTTTCAAATAGGAAGCATAATTTATAAAAATTAAAGCGTATATTAGAGACATCAAATTTCCACCAACAGAAATCATTATTCTAAAACAAAAACTAGTCTTTTTAATATCATAATAAATTAATGCTTTTTCTTTTTCTGCATAGTGGATCATGTTGCATACAATAATTATCCCTACAGCCATCAAAATCTGCTTACAGCAGGTGGTCACTCACTAAAGTGTCATACCTGACCCACCTACCACCTACACCAGGAACATATCTCACACACAAGAATAAATATATTAGAATCTTCCATATATTCTGGTTATAAAGAAATGGGAAAATACTAACATGGTCTAACTTTAAAGAAATTTATTCACCATAATTTTTTTCCAATATAAAAAACATTTGCATGGTATCTGTAACAATACTTCCCTATTAAAAAAAAAAACAGAAGAAATATTTTTGTAGAAAAGGTGATTCCAAAACTTATTTTCTTTTCTTTGTAAGAATTTTGGTATGATAGTTTTTGTTCATTATTTTTACTACTACTATTATTGCTACTACTATTATTGCTACTACTACTACTACTACTACTACTACTACTACTACTACTACTATTACTACTACTACTACTAATAATAATAATAATAAAATAAATAAAAATAAATAAATAAATAAATAAAATAAATAAATAAATAAAAATAAAAAATAATAATACTTATAATCATGATTCATCATTATCTTTTATTTTTTTTAAGTTGTGTGTTTGACTTTTTCAAAGATGATACTAACTTTACTACAAGCTTGAAACTGGGACATAAATTTTTATTATTTAATTGAAAAATTTACACAAATAAGTTTGTGTATGTGCGTGTTTGCACTTTGCTGTGCCAGGGAAGAATTTCTAATTTGGTAAATTGATAGATTATTGTTTTGTTTTCTTTTACTATTACCTCTCAGTGGTTTTAATGGGAAGCTAATAATTTTAGTATACCACAAAACCATCTCATGTTGAAGCACAAGTCATGTTGCTGAAACAAGATGGTTGCAAGCTCTCTTTTATGTAAAAAAATGAAAAATCTTTTAGTTTATTCACTGCATTTTTGGAATAAAAAATCCTAGAGAATTCATATTATTACTGAGTTGTTATTATTATCATCATAAATATCAGTATTTTGCTGAAATTAACAAACATAAATTGAAAATCCATATGAAATTATAAAAACATGAAATAAAATAACATTTACCATAAACAAGCAAATTGTTTTTAAAAATTAAAGAGCACAATATCTACTAAGTTAAATCAAATAAACAAAAGCTACACAAGTAATAATCTTTTGTTTCAACAAACAATTGAAAATAAACAAAATTTAGTATTTTCAGCTGTCATGCATACATGATTATTACACTACACAGCAATTCTAACAATTTCAATTAAGCAGTTAATTTAAATCTGTAATTATATTTTTCTGTTTTATTTCTTTTTCTCGTATTGAGATTATGACCATAACTATAAAAATGTCAAATTAGTTCATGGAAAAAAAATCCACATGAATTTGTAAACTAAAATAAAAAAAAACCTAAAACTTTTCCCCGAATGCAATGGGCATTTTCATTAAACTTTCTTTATATACTTATAAAGCTAGGGCAGAGCAAAGGTGAAAGGTGAGGTAGAAGTTTAGACTCTGGAATCACAAATTAAAATCCCAGTCAAAACCATTTCATTCACTTTCAGCTGCCTTGGACTCATGAGGCTTTTTAACTAGGGATGTAACTCATCCATCTAGTTGTAAGGATAACCATGATTTTTAAAAAATCTGGCTAGATGGTTGCATCAACTCAATTAGAGTAACTCATCTAGATTGAGAACAACAACACTAATTCCAAAGTCTCAGAATGTAATGAGTATATAAAATTGACCTTGTACCTAACTTAACTTGTTTGGTGCTCAATCAAATACATATGCTTATATAATTCTGATCAACTTACTTGTGAGGATGAAACTGTGTAAAAAAAATTATCTGATCTATTTATTCTTTATTAAAACAGAGAAGACAAAATTGTAAGGAAAGACAATACAGTGAGTAGAAAAAAAGTTTGATTTTTTTTTTTTTAACAAATTTAATTTTTTTTTTCTAAATCTAAGTTCTTTGTAGATTTTTTAAATGCAAGAAAGCTGTTAAGAAAATATTTAATACTTGGTAGATTTTTTTTAAGTGAAGGTGTTGACTGTTGCGTTTTAAGTGAAAAAGGATATCAAAGTGAAAATGCTTATTTGAATAGCTTTAGAAGAGCATTATTATTTAACCCTTTAGATGCCAAAGGACTAATATATCGGCACTGGCAACCAAAGACAAAAAGAGAACTCCCGATATGCTATCTCAATAACAGCTCTGAGAGACTATTTGGTATTTTTTTTTTTGGGGGGGGGGTTCAAAGGTTTAATATACATTTTGACCATAACATAAACCAACCTCACCTCATTTTTCAGATACTTTTCCTGCTACGACGTCCACTTACTTTAGATAAAAAGCTTTGTTAGAAATTTAATTACAGTGTAACCTGAATATAAGAGAAACCCTGATATAAGAGATATTTTCTCTGCTGGTCTCAAATTAGAGTATGTTTCGTGCTTCTGAGGTTTTACTATATACAGATTAAATATCTTACCAAACAGGTCACGAGTGGTCTCTATAATTTCAATTAATAATTAAAAAGGTATAATAATACCTATTAATGAATAAAATAATTAATCTTTTATTCGGTTAAAAATGATTTGAGAAAAACAAACAAACTTGTAAACAAAATTTGGCCCTTTTGCACCTCGGGAGGAAAACAAAAATATGAGCTAACTATTGAGTCATAATTTGGGTGTACACCACCGACACCGTGTTTGATAATGCAATTTGATTGGCTCTTAAAATTTACTTAAATTAAATTAGAACAATTCTTACAGACGGCGTGTGTTAAACTATGACCCACTGACCCAGACCCAGTAATACTTACCTCATATTTTTGTTTTCCTGAAATGCAAAAAGACCCAAAATTTATAGTTGCGCGCGTGGCAGCGGACGAGACGACTATTGTCAATTTCCGTAATTTTAAAGCTTTTAATTGTTAAATTTGAATACTTTATTTTTTGAAACAAAATACCGGAAAAATAAAAATAAAATGAACCAACAAAAAACAACCAAGCAAACCTGTGACCTATGGGCTTTGTTTTCAGTCAATACTAAACATCACACACACCTACCTAAATTAAAATTAAAAAAAAAAAACGTTATCTAGGAGTGGAGAAAAATGTTGTCAAGCAAGCAATTAGGGTAGTTGATTTGGAGCCGACGGTAGGTGCAATTAATAATGAAGGATTTTTTTTAGATTTGAATTGTTTTCGGTGGTTTTTAACGGAAGCTAATTGTTTTAGTTTCGTATTCAAGACTTTATGAAGAAGGATTTTAATATTTTTTTTTCCGGCTGGGCGTTCGTTCTTTTTTTGTGTGTTGTTTTTCTTTTGTCGTTTTTTCCCCTTTTTAGATCAGCATATTTATTTTTATGTGATGGGAAAAAAAAAGAGAAATTTTTCATTTACCAACAAAAAATATTTTATTTACTTTTTTTTTGTATTCATCGAAAGCCACCATAAAGAGAAAAGGCAATGTTGACAGATCGGTTAGTTGTAGAAACAGACCCTACATGATTAAAGGGACGTTTTTTTTTGTTTTTGTTTTTTAATTACACCGTTGTGACGTCAATGTTTGATTCAATAACTTCATTGAACGAATAATATTTTTAACTATTTTATTTCACAAGCATGTTAATAAACAATAACTTCATAAATTTAAAAAACAGAATTATGTCACAGTATTTGTTAGATTTGAAGGTGGCTTCCTTCTCTACGAAAAAAACTCTTGTGGAAACTATGCGATGGTTTTACATTTTAATAAAACAGAAAAACAAAAAAAGCGAAAAACGAAAATAAAATTTGTAGTTTCAAGCTAATTTTACCAGAAAAAAATCCTTTGACATTATTATCAAGTTTTAGATAAGACGTAAATAAATAAAAAAAAATATTTAGGTACTAATTTTTGCGTTTTCCAATTTTACTTAAATATGTGAAATGAATGACCAAAATAGGAAAACATGAAATATAGGTGAATATTACGCATTAAAAAAAGTGAAAACGAAAACCAAATTAGTCTGAAAGGGTTAATAAATTTTTAATAAAATTAAATTTTTAACAAAAAAATGATTTTTTCAACCACGTATTCTTACAAAACTGATAATAATCAGTTTTAGTCCTTTTTTTTATGAAGAAGTAAAATGTTTGTTTTACATGAAAGATATAAACATTTAGCATAAAATATTTTTCTTGTTGATAAAAACGAAATTATTTTAATTTTTTAGCAGCACTTCTGGTCACTTTTCTTTTTTTAGGTGATGGTGGCTTCATTTTTTCCAGTGATTCGTTTTGAATGACTCTCATCGGTTTAGAGTTTTTTTTAATACTCTTTTTTTTCATCGGAGGAATATACAGCTTTTCACAACGATTTTTCTTAAGATATTTTAAGAAAACATCTTTTAAGTCACTATAATTCGGTTTTTCATCGTATTCTAAATCTACTATGGATTTAAAGAAACTTTTTAGAACATCGGTGGGCACTTGTTCTAAATCTTTCAGACATTTTATCTTCATTGATTTTACTTCATCTTTTTTCTTTAGGTAAGATTTCCATGGTAGAGATCCACTCAGCCATTCCCAAAGGCAAAATCCAAGACTCTGCAAATCTCCACGGCGCGATGGGTCAGCTCCATTATGAGCATCTATGCTTGTATATTCTAAAGTACCGTTGTGGGCATTTTTCTTTAAAGGTTTGTATGAGCTGTGGTAGCGAGTAGCCAAACCATAGTCAATCAAAACAAGAGAGGGTTCATCTGTAGATTTTTTACCATAGCGGATTAGTATATTAGCAGCTTTCAGATCCGAGTGAACATAGCCATGAAAATTTAGATATTCAAGGATATCTAATAAACGAACTGCCACACCATAAACGGTTTTTTCTTCCAAAAGACAGTTATTAGATTCATAAATCTTTTGCAGATCTACATCAAAAAGAGGCAAAACAATAAAACGGTATTTTGCATCTTGAAAAGTATGTATTCCGTTTCCAATTAAATGTGGAATACCAAGTGGGCGAACTGGTTTTGTTTTCAATTCTTTCCGGACATAATTATCAATTATTTCTGGGCGGGCAATTCTTTGCAATACATGAGATTCATTAAATAAAGGTCCATTATCCTGAGGCTCGATCTTAATAGCATATGACGATGAATCGGCGGATGCGCTGTCAGAATTTAAAAGTTTTGCTTTGTATATTAAACCGAAACCACCTGAACCAATAATGGAAGTAATTTCAAATTCTTTTTTCGTTGAAATACTTTTGATCACTTCACCAGGCTGAAATTCTACGGCGTGTTGATATCCTTTTGCTGCTTTTGGTCGCGGTTTAGCCATGATTTATCAAATAGATGTTGCCAATAAGTGTTCGGATAAAAAACTTTTTTTAAGAGAAAGAGAGAGAATGTGTTTAACCTGTTAAGGCGAAGACGATATGTTTGAATATATCCGCCTAAAGTTTAAAAGAAGATTTTTCATTGGATAGATATCAAGGGTAGATAACTCAATAATAATTTTGAAAGAAAATAATTCACTCCAAAAAGTTAATATTTACTGAAAAAGATTAATCAAATTTAAATAAATACTAATCGACTAAACAAAATTTTAAACTATTTAAAAACAATTTAATTGAAAATGCTGTAAATTTAAAAAGTACACAAGTAAATAGAAACAAGAGAAAATAGTTTTCTTAGCCGAAGAAACCAACTTAATTACAAAACATACATTTTGTCTTAATCATTACTTTTTATTCTTTCATAATTTTTGTATAATTTATATTTCTAAATTATTTTCAATTAAACGAAATAAATGTCTAAAAATGTTTTTTTAAAAAATGAAGCCTAAAAACTGTAGGTGGGCATGCGCAAAAACTCTACTTCCGGTCGTTTTATTTTTTAAGAAGGCGGGATTCTTCTTACATTATCTTTTATTCTTGTAACAATGCAAATGGCATTTTTATTATTTAATTTATTTGGATAAAAGTAGATCAAAAAGGTATGTACGACTTATTTTTCTTTAATATTTCACCAAATCTTTTAATTTCCAATTTTGTTAACTCAAATCATTTTTATTGCTTTTTTACTCGTACCTAACTTGATATCTTTTGTTTATGTTTTGAAAAGGTTTTATTTTAAAATTTAATCCTTTGAATCCCAACTTGTCAAAATTACCAAGTAGTCACTCAGAGTATTTATATTAGAGGAACATATGAAAGCCAAAATATTGGTGTGTTTTGTTTAGCCTTATGTTGTCAGGGCTGATATATTGGCCTCTTAGGAACCAAAGGAATAAAAATAAAGTGAAAAGTTTGGACGATGTTGGATTGAGATACTTAAATTCATTTTTTTTTTTTTTTTTAAGTGAAATTATAAATTTTTCTACATAACAAAAAGGTAATTTCCTAATCCCGCTTAAACAAAACATTAAATAAATTTCTTAGAAAATTCCTAATCATTCATAAAAGTAGGAAATAAATACAAATTAAATTTTAATAAAAAAATTAATTTGAAAACGGTAATTTCCAAGTTAAACTTGGAAATTACCGTTTTCAAATTAATTTTATATCAAAATTTAATTTGTATTTATTTCCTACTTTTATGAACGATTAGGAATTTTCTAAGAAATTTATTATTATTATTTTTAAATTGTCTGAAACAAAAGAAACCTTGAACCTATCAATTTGAAATTGGAGTTTCAAATAATTAAAAAGAAAAAAGTAAATGTATTTATTATTTAAAGGGGTACTCACTCCATTTTGTCGGTTTCAGTAGGGGGGCTAATCTATTTATTTTGCGTAAAGAAAGCACGCGGCGTGTTGTAGGGGCACCGACCGACCGGCACCTTTAAAAACCTCAAAATATAAATTTTAATAAATTTACCAAATCGATAATAATCAACGAAAAAATGGTTTCTATGCCTACCATCTTTTTAAATTACTTTACTTTTAATTGTATCCCATCATTATTTTATTTCTTTTTATAAAATGTGTTTTACTTAATTGCTAAAACATAGAGGTAAGGCATGTTGATGATGATGCAGTTAGTTGCTGGGTGGCTGGACTCTTCGAGAGAATAATGCCTGTGCTATCCCAACTTTATTTACAAGATATACGAAAAGCAAAAATATCCCTACTTTATTTACAAGGTGTAAGAAAAGCAAAAATACGAATTTGATGGACAAATTGGTGGAATCCAAGATTAGAGGAGACTAAGGGGAGACTACTCTCGCTTACTGAATCGCCTAATCAAAATCGAGAACTACTGTGTACAAGGCAGTAAAAATGGCGACGTTTTGTATTTTATTTGTTTACATGTGGCGGAAACCAGCTTTCATGTTTTTTTCTACGCCTACAAGAGTTAATTTTTAAAAGAAAAAACACTGTTTAGTGCAAAAAAATAATTCATTTGGCAAAAGTGCTCTCATCCCTCAAAGAATAACAGTAAACGTACATTTTATTTATTTATCGAGAAAAAACTTTCTTATTGTCTACGGAAACTAAAATTTTCTATAACAAATATTGTATAATTGATATCAGAAATTATTGTATTATTTGTCAACAACAATGATATTTTTGGGTTGTTTAAAAAAATGGATCGGAAATTTGATTTTCGCCCCCTGTTAACGAACTACGAAAGATTAAATTAAATCAACCAGCGCAGTTTTCGTTTGATTTTTTTTTCTTACGGTTAATATTGTAAATGGTCCGAAATCATTTTTCTTTCGATTTTGTGTACAAACAAAATCGTAAGAAAAATTGGGCCCTTTTGCAGTTTAAGGAACATATAAAATTCAGCTTTGTACGGGGGAAAACACCGTCTGACTGTCCAGCAATTTGATTGGCTAATGAAAGTAATGAAAATGACTTGAATTAAATTAGAAAAAATAGGTAAAGAAATGGTAATTTTGTAAATATAGATTGAAATAAATTAATTTGATAACTGAATTCATTGAAAAATCATATTTTATTCAGAAAATTGATAAGTTAATTTTCGGTAATGATTGCAGTTATCCAATTGGCTATCTTTTTAATTTTAAGTTAGAAAAATTTATTAAATCATAAATAAATGTTGTTGCATTTCATTGATTGACTGCACAGTGCTGACTGCTGCTGCTGCAAACTTAAAATGTAAACGCCAACCAAAATCTATCATGCGAAAAAAAGCACATCATTTTACCGATTAAAACTACACAAATTTGAGAGATGGTCGTTATCAGCATATGAAGTAATTGAAAATAATATAAAAGTAATTAAATTTTTTTTTTTTTTTATTAGAATTTTAAATTGGTACTATAATAATAGCCCAAGTTCGCCCAGTGCCGGGGACTTTCCAATATTTTTTTTTTTAATACACTTTTTCTTGATTTTCAAAAATGCTTCTCCGTTATTTATTTACTTGTTTATTTTTAATTCAAAATTGGTTCTTTGTTTCTTCTCAATGTTTTAGAAAAAACATTTTTGCGCAAGAGTTACCACTTCTAAAATGCTGAAATGATTTTTACGGTCAAGTTACATACATTGGACACACTGGTTATCATCAGATTACCAAAGTTAAGCAACACCAAGCCTGGCCAGTAGTTAAATGGGTGACCATTTATGACTATCAGTGTTCACAGCTCAACATTATATTTTCGTCTGGAAATATAGCACCTACTTGATCTAGTCACGCTCATGCCTGTAAATTCAAAACCGGATGTAGAACCTGTTGAAACACGACTAGAGTTTCAATAGTTCATAAGATTAAAAATAAACTTAAATAAAATTTGAAAGATTCATTTTTTTTTTTAATTAAGTTGGGTTTAAATATCTGAAATTTTTGTAAAATTAATTCCAAACATAATGAATAAATCTAAAGATGCCGAATTTTGAGTTGGTAATTATAAAATAGACAAAATTGAGTGTCCTGTGTCTGTGTAAAGTTTGCTTAACAACACCTGAATAGAATGGGAAGTGGAGTGTGACTTGTGACAGTGATACAAAGAAAAACACCTGCCAAAAATCAGTTCTGGTTAAATATGAAGAGAATTCAGTGACCAAAAGAAAAAAGGAATTTATTATAAAAGAAAACTTTTGGTAAATTTCTACTTTAAGCGTGACAGACAAATATGATTTTCTTGTAGGTTTCAGTGTTCTAAAACAGAATCTGCTAACAGTATCCTTAACAAATCATTTGCCTCCCACTTAGTGAGGATTTGTTACAAAAATCAACTTCAAACCCTAACCCAAGAAATCTTCATTTTATTCATTTTTCTTTTATATTAAAATTGTGATTTTATAAATTTGTTAACCATTAAATCAATGTAAAAGTCTGGGAATAAACACTTTGATTCCAGACTTATCAAAATTACTAAGTATTCACTTGGTCGTTATATTAGAGGAACATATTAAAGCCAAAATATTGGTGTATCTTATTTTGTCAGAGCCAATATATCGGCCTCATAAGCTCCAAAGGGTTAAAATATGTAAAATCATAAAATTTGGTTGAATCAATTTATTATATTTCAATCTTAATGCTGAAATTTTGAATAGATTTGTTTCATAATCTGACCTATTGCAATTCAGTTTCTTCACTGTACTTGGGGAGGGGGATAATGACATTTTAAAGAAGTATTGCCTTTTTAAGTGTAGGCCACAGAATGAAAAATACACCTTTGGATCCTCAGTCTACTAGGTTTGAGAAATATGACAATCCTGTTGATGTCATCATAAACAACTATTACAAAGAGGCAAATTGTCAAAACAAAGATACCAATAACAAAATCCAAATTTTGATCAAGAAATTTTAAGATAAATTTTCCATTTTTGCAATTTTTTAAACCTTTTGTAAATATACTAAGCTTCAGAACATACTCTTAGATCTAAATCTATAGTTTTTTTTTTTTATATAAATATTTTTTTTTTATTTGTTCTACACCTACTAGTTGGTTAGTGCTCTTCAAGATGGGAAGAAGAAAGAAGGCAAGGAAGCCACCCCCAAAAAGAAAGGCCATTGAACCTTTAGATATTGTCTTCAATTGTCCTTTTTGTAATCACGAAAAGTCTTGTGAAGTTAAAATGTAAGTAAAAACTTTTTTCTGAAATATTTTCTTAGATTTTTTTTTTTACCCTTAATTATAATTATTTTTGAGTAAATCAAAACAAGGGAAAAATTAATGAATTCTAGTAAATATAAGACTGTCAACGATTTATAGTTATTTTATTATTTAATGTATTGGAGTATCACAACCTACTAAAAAAAGGCTCCGTATTTTCTAAAAGGCCTATTGAAATTAAAACTAAATCAATTATTGACCACTTAAAAACTTTCAAAATTGTTTTTTGAACAAAAATAATTTATAAATTTCAAGGAACTTTTATAATTTACAATGGTGTTTTTTTATCTTTTTTTCTCTCTGAAATGTTTATAAAGTAGTGATTTTCACTTTAAATATAAAAAGGAAAACCATTAATTTTTTTTAATTAAATCTAAATCCCTATTTTTTTTTTTTTTTTTTTTTTCATGACTTAATGACATTTCCAAACTATTCAATATGAATAAAATTTTAAATTGGCCTAGAATTTATTTGCAGAATAATGAAAATATTTGGTTGATATTACAAATTTATATATGAATAGCATTTTTTTTTTTGTGTGTGTGTGAATATTTTCAGGGACAGAAATAGAAATACAGGAATAATAAGTTGCCGAGTCTGCTTGGAAGATTTTCAAACGAGTATAAATTGTAAGATTTAATGATTTTTTTTTTTTTAAATTTCTTATACAAAAAAGATGAAAAATAAATTTGACATCTACATTGAATGAAGACTAATTGAAATTAAAAAAAGATCTAATTTTAAATTCAGCCAAATAATGAAGAAAATTAAATTTTCACAAATATATTTCATTATTCATACAGAATCATCAGATTTAAATTTCCATGAATATTATATCTTGGCTAATGAACTTCACATTAAAAAAAAAAAAAATTATTTTTTTACACTTATAAATTCTTTAAAAGAATTACATTTTTTCTTTTCCAGATTTATCAGAACCGGTCGATGTGTATAGTGACTGGATTGATGCATGTGAATCAGCAAATCAATAAACATTATCATCAATTTCATTGCTTCCATTTCTAGTCACTCCACTCTCATATGAAGTATAAATTTCCATCAAAAACTGAAAAAAGCATTTTTTTTTATCCTTAGAAGTTTTGAAATTTAAATGCAATTAAGATTGCCAATTTTAAAGTCATAAATTATTTAGATTTCTTTTAGTTTTAATTTGAAATTTATAACTAGGAATTTTATTTTTAAATATAAACATGTATTTTTTTTCATGATATTTAAAAAAAAAAAAAAAAGTTTGTATTTTTGCTAAATGTAGAAATTAAAATTTTGGTCATGAATTGACTTTTCCTTTTATTATATTAAACATACTGAATTAACTTTATTATTATTATTTATAAAATCTTTAGTTTTATTACTTTAGAACAATATAAAATAAGTTTGTTTTTCTTGTTGTTTTTATCAGATTTACAGTGCTCTGAATGCCCTGTTATTTTTCTTTCAGTTTCCACCATCTGCTTGGAGCAAGTAAAAATGAATTTTAATATTTGACCACTTACTCACCAGATATGCTGTAATCCCTTTAGCTTAATAAGTACAAAGAGAAACAAATTAGAAACAAGAAATATCTTTTTTATTTTAACAAAACAAAAAACCCTTCCAATTGCAAATTTTTGGCCACAATGATGGATGAAGGAATGAAATAAATAAGATAAATTCACTAAATTTTATCACATCTGATTAAATAACACTATTAAATACTTTTTGTTCCAGTATAAAAAAAAGGTCTAAGAAATGTGACAATCTAATTGTTCATTAACAATATAAAAAAATTCTAGCTGCCATGCTATTTTTGTGAAACAGGATTATAAATAAAAACAAATCCTTCTATAATTAGTTGCAATTTAGCCTTGATTGATATTTTTATGGTGGAATGCAAAGTTAGAACAAAAAAAAAAGTCTGATTTGTTTTCTATACTAAAATTAAATCTTAAAATGAATTAAGATTATTTTTTTATGCTTGGATTCTTAGTGTGATGAGCAATATACTTCTGGTGGTTACTTATGGCTTCCTTAGCAGACATTTTTTTTAATATATCTTTTGTCATTTAAAATAATTTAGAAAAAAAAACTGGTGTTGTGTGGGCAATCAAGACTTTTTTTTTTTTTTTTTTTTTTTAAGGAATCAAACGTTGATTGTTATCAGCTGACTGGCTTCGTATCCTTAATGGACATTCAGGGGACAAATACATTTTATCATCATTTAGTGACGTCAAACTATTGAAGTTTGTATTTCGTTGTAAACTGGGAAAGACAGTAGAATTGTATTTAATAGGAGCAGATTGCCGCCGACATGAAGGTGAATTATTTGATGAAGGTCTGGGTGTGGACGGTAAATTGTGTTGGAAGGATTCATGACAACTTTGAGAATGAGTTGATGGATGTGAATTGTTTGGTGATGACTGGAAAGAATCACACAAATTAAAATTCTCTAAGGAACATCGATGATGAACCCTGCAAAAAGAAAAGATTAATAATCATTAGAGCCAGTGTTTTATAGGCACAAAAGAATCTGAAAATAGAATTCCTTCATGTAACATTTCTGCTATTTCTAATGTATTTTATTGATATCATGAGACACCAAAATTTAATGAATATAGTGCACGTCTACTCATCACCTAGCCATGGGTTTAAATATTACGGTCACTGAAACAGATTTCAGATACTTTACTCAAGCTTAATCAATACAAGCTGCTTGCCTCCTATCTTCAATTTGTTATTCATAAAATCTCAAAAACTAAATTCAAGGTTACAAGCATTTTACTAAGTGTTAGGTGTTTAGCTCACAATAGAAAATTAAAACATTTAAATCTAATAATTTGAAATGATTTCTATTTTTTACAGAGGCTTATATTGTTCAAAATAAAATAAAAGGTTCATTAGGTATTTAAAAAAAAAATAATCAATATGGATTCTTAAAATTATTCAAATAATTTCAAAACATTTTCACAAATTTTCATTTGGTGTCCTCAAAAAAAAAAAAAAAAAAATTTCAATTCTTTTTTTATTTCAATTTTTTTTACACCAAATGAAAAGAATTAAAGAAACTTTGTTTTGGAAACTTATTATCCTGAGTTTTACTCAACTAAAAATTGAACAAATCATTGAAGAAGAAAAAAAATTATCCTATTTCATAAACTGGAATAATTTGTTTTCATTATTTCAGTTAGGATTTTTTTTTCTATTTCAAATGTAATGTTCAAGAAGCCACAACTATGGATGAGAATAAATACATTAACAGTTCTTTTAATTAACGTTTTTTTTTTTTTTTTTGATCGTTCAACAATATAGTGCTTCTCATTCTTTTAGAAAAAGCAATTTATTAACCATAAAACAGGATAAGCCAATCAGAAAAAAAATGTCAGTTTCATTTAGATGAAAGTTTAAATGTTCTGTGTTAGTGTGTGTATGTTTGCTATGCACTCCGGAATGGCAGTGTGTGTATGTTTGCTATGCACTCCGGAATGACAGCAATTTCTTGAAAATTCACTTTTACTTAATGGGTCTGGCAGTGTTCTTAGTTGTTTCAGAATACCCTCAATGAGTTTTCCTTCTGACAATTTGCATGTTTATAGACATTTTGTTTAGTGCACATTGAAAAAATTTGAAAAATGCAGCTGCTCTGCTCCAAATGATAAGAATTGTCTCATCTTACCTAAAATTTCTAGGTTGCAAGGCTATGCTGCTAAAGTGTGTGTGTGCATTTAAGAATTTCATCAAGTGTCTTGGGACATAAGTGCACAGTTTGATGTGCCGTGAAGTAGAGCATCGGTAAATGCTTGGACTATGGAATTATTATATTACACAGGTTCAAATCCCAGTCAAAACTATTGTAGCTGCCTCAGGCAGATGGGGCTCATTAACTTGGAAGAGTAGTTTATTTTGGTGAAGAGCAACACTGGCAGCAGATGCTTTTGTAATCAGTTATCACTCCTTTGCTTCACTGGGTGTCAAGACTGACTGACTGCACCATGATGACAGTTTGATGTCAGTGTGGGAATTAATCAAAGAACTAAAAATGTGAAAGATTTAAACGAAGTTTGTCCTATAAGAACTCTTTCCTTGGTACAGATAATTTGACCAAGATGAGCATCCCAGTGACTTTTGGTTATTCCTTAAACTAGATATGAGACAATTGAAGGTAATGAAAAAGGGTGATTGACACATTTATATGAGGCCTTCCAGGTGTTGGAACAGTACAACAAGTGCATTGTAGCTAGAGGAGATTGCTTCGAAGGAGAATAAAGTTCCATGTGTAAACTACTAATAAAAGTAGCCACACAAAAAAAGTTTGGAAACTCATTGAAGCAACTTGTAAATAAAACTCATTTTATTCATAAAATGAAGTTTTCATTTCCAATAATTCCTATTTCAAGTTATCAAAATAAAATACACTTAATAAAAAAAACTTGGAACAGAATTAAGTTATTAATTTTTTTTTTCAGAAACCTTAATCAAATAGTATTATCTCAGAGAAAAACCTCACAATCTAATAATAAAAATTGGAATTAAGTTATTTTTACCTGTTTTGAAAATGGTTTTGACATAAATCAATTGTTTTGTAGATTTCTGATTTGTTGGGTTTATAAACGGCTGAATGTTGTGGAGTTGCAGGAAGAACTCTATTTCCATCTGTCAAAAAAAATTAAGAACCAGATTTTATTTAAAAAATTTTTTAAGTGGGTGTTTGAAAATTTAACCTAATGAGGAGTCAAGATTGTGCATATTACTGCAGGGCCCTTAGTAATACCTTTAGAATTTGGCAATACAGCAAGTTTTCATTTTTTTTCCCTCTAAAAAACAAACTACAATGAATATTTTTTATCTTAAGAAATGTGCCAATAACCAGGGAATATTTGCAACTGAAGGAACCACTTGTGAATTTTAAATTTCTGTAAACTTCATTAAATCGTTTGTGATTGTTCAGTGATTTGAGACAACTTAACCTGCAAAGGTTGGTATGCCGTCAACCACAAAATTACCAAATGTTTATTGAATTTTCAAATGAATATTAAAAAGGGTTTGAATGTAATTGTTGATGTTTTTTTTACCAAATGTACATTATTCCATTTTTTTCCCTCTTAAAATGTCTGACATCACTATAATGTTATTTTTCATTTGAAAAATCAATTTCTATTTTTTAAATGGAATTAGTAACAATTAAAATCTTAAAATTATTTTGTAAAAAAAATTGATTAGAAAAGTAATACTTTTCCTTTCAACAAAACATTTAGGATTAAATTTTTTTTTAATGAAAACAAACTAGTCTAGTAATAATATATTTTAAATATTTTTTTAAAAGTTTTTAGTGGAGCCTATTATGTTTTCAAAGAAATGAAATGTTTTAGCATAAATTCAGTTATCTCCCCTTTTATAGCAAATCCAGCCCAGGAAAAGACTACTTCAATACTATCATTCCATAAAAAAAAGACTATCAAATTCTGGATAGACCACTACCAGATGATTGTATATTTACTGTTAAAGTATCCATACATTTGTGATAAATTAAAGGAATTTTTATGTTTAAAAGGCAATCAAACTAGACTTTTGGAGAACAGTATTTGCATAATAATTTAAAAGGATGAGAAAAAAGGCAGGTAATGAGCTTGATTATGTCCACTTCAGAAAAGATGAGTAAAGTTACTAAATTGCACTGTTTTTCTCATATTTACTTCTAGATAAAAAGAATTTTTCATCAAAAAAAAAATCACCCTTAAAGAGTAACATTTGCCCTGAGCAGTGGTGATAGGAAATCCAGAGGCAGATCGTTGAAGTGTGTCAGTCGTTCTCATGTAAAGGGCTTGTCAAAGAAAAAATAAAACAGTCTCTATGAGATCAGAACTATATTCAGAAGTGACGCCACTCTTCATAATGTTAAATCTACAATGGAACAAAAATCACCATGGATTCAATTCCCTGAAATTGTGCGAAAGTAGACTAAAAGGTGAAAGAGAGGGGGTTGAAAGAAAAGCCTTAAACTTATCTTTTTTTTTGACCCTGTAAGATTACAAATTATTTTTCGGAATTGTGTATTGGTTTAAGGCTCAAAAAAATTTACTATGGCAGATGGTAGAGTGGTTCTAGTAGTTAAAGATTTTCTTGGATTTTACTTTATTTCAGAAACATTCTGAACCAACTTTAGACTTTCTGAAAGGAAAGAAATTCAAGACAAGAGAAATAAAATCTCTTGGGATTCACCTAAAACCAAGCTTTTTAAAGAAAGATTTTATCCCATTAAAAAGAAGATAAAACTCATATTTACACGGTAGAGAGAGTGTGTGTGTGCATGCCCACAAGTATTTATATACAATGAATAATTACAAAATATCTTAGTAATATTTAAAGTTAATTTCGAAAGGGCTTTTTTGGGCAATGAACCAATTGAAATTATTTCAAGGAGTTAAAAAAATGGCAGGAAAATAATCTAAAGAAATAATAGCTTTTTTTTTTTTAAATCTCTTGATTTAATTTACAGCCAGAAAGGCGTTAAGTTATAAATGTTAGCAGTTTTGAATCTACTTTTTTTTTGTATAAATAATCATAAAATTTTAAAAGGAAAATATTTTATTTACATTCTTTAATGCAAGATGAAGGATTCAATTTAGTTCTGCCTTTTTTTGGTGTCAAATCCAGGATTTGTTGTTTGATCTGTTGAAACTTTTCATCATGAAATGAACGTTTCTGAAAAAAAAAAATTTGCTTAAATTGCTAGAAGTAGATTTAGCCAAAAAGATAGAATTAAAAATAGATTAAAAAAAAAAAAAACTTCTTTGGTCATTCATTATTCAAAAGAATCGAATGAAAAAAAAATGTTTTGTTTTTCAACTTTTTGAGACATTTAATGCCAAGAAAAATCATTTTTTGATAAACATTCTTTCATCTAGTCAGGAGGCAAAATCTGAAAAGAGGCCTAGAAATCACTTTAGGGGGTACAGAATGTTAGGAGCAGGCATTCATTTCAGACTGTTAGAGAGGTCCATACTGAAGGTTTTTCAGGTGGATGCCCATTTAATCAATACAGTTATGAATAAAACCCGGAAACACTAATTGAAATGAATGAAAGAATTCATTCCTTTCTAAAAAGGTATTAACCTAAATATGGATCTAATGGAAGGACTATGATTCAATCTCATATAGCTCCAATTCACTGTCTGAAGCAGAATTTTGAGATTTATGCCATAGACACACACCAAAAAAAAAAATCAATTAGCAAATGTTATTTTGTGAGTTTGGAATTTCTAAAAAAATAATAATAATAAATAAATAAAATTTGAATACCAACTTTTTTGATGAAAAATCAATTCTATGACTACCTAAATCCAATAATTAAAATAAAAAGTGAAGACACAGGCAGGCACACTACGTAATTTGGTCAATAAGTAATGAGAAAATATCAGGAGAAACATTAAGTAGGATTTGATCAAACTGCTACTTCATGGAAAAGTACATATACATATAGCACCAGTGAAGGGAATTATCAAACGAGAAAGAACAAACAACGCCAAACTGATTTATTTACTATTATAGAATAACGGAAAATAAAACGCTAATCGAGAAAAGAGTTACATCCCTTATAAAAAGATGCATCAGATTATCTCCCTAACAATATAATTATAACAAAGCTAATGGCTATTTTTTTGCCATTAAGAGATGTATATGTTTATCCTGATGTGGGTTGTGTCATCAGCTTCATCCCAGGTTCTCAGTGAAATAGTCACTCAGGTATGCAAGAGGTTTGCGTGTTCTAGTCGACCACCTTAGGAATGGGTATTCCCTTTACTTCCTGGGACTTGTCTTTGGGGTTTAGGACAGATCATCAGAAGGCTGTTCATCAAAAGTCTCAGACAACAGCACACTAGGATATGTTATTACGTCTATGATTTGTGATATAATAGGTGGCTTTGTCTCCAATTGTTGATAAACTGTGAGATATGGTTGAAGGGTTTGGTAGTGTTGACATGGGTAGATTAGCATCATTGTTTGTGTTATATTGATGACATTATGAGATGTACAAAGGTGTAGATTGGCACTTTGCACTCAGATTGTTTTACTCGATATTGTTTTGAAGTTGTCTGTAAATTTTTTAATATTACACCATGTATTATCTATGCTTGTTACTAAATACCAATGTCACGGTTTATTTTATTTTTTGGCTGGAGCTGTTTTGCCTCCGTGTTTTCAATTTTTCACTATATGAATGTTTTTTATGGCATTGGTTCTGTTGGTCAAAGATGAGTTGTTAGAGATTGTGATTTGTTGATTAGTAGTATATTCATCTCTGAAGCCAACATCTTTCAGGCTGATATACCACAGTATAACTTAATGCTCTTCTGGTTTTACTGATGTTAATGTTTCCCCTGTTGGATCTTGACATAACAGTTCATCCTCTAGTTCACGTATTGCTTTGTCCGCTACAGGATTCTTGTTCATGCTTTTAATGCATTCGATTTCTATAGAAATTCTGCGTTGTTGGAGGAATTTGTTGCCAATAAGTGAAATAAAACCCAGAGGTTGATCAGTGCAAACTACAGCAATGTATTTTAATATTGGGCAGAATTTAAAATCGTATCTACTATTTTATAAGATTCAGAAAAATTATGAAGAAAGACAACAAAAAATGTCCAGCATGCTGACATAATGCAGTAGAAATAAAATTGTAATATTACCTCCTCTGCAAGTCTAATAGCAGCATTTGTAAAAAGTAATCGTTCTTTATCAAAATTTTCCTTCTCTTCCAGGAACAACCGCTTCTTGGCTTCAAGCTCTTCATATTCAAAAAGTAAATGGGACTCATGCAAAAAAGAGTTGTTGGGCTGAGAATCAGGCATGCTTTCTACAGCATTCTGTTAGTTAAGGTAAAGCAAGAAGAAGTTGGTGGATTTAGTACTGGACAGTTTTATTAAAGATAAATCAAAAAGCAAGAGAAAAATTCCTGAAGCAAATTTAAAATATTTTATATTCAAACTTCATAAAACAAAAGAAAAAAAGGATTAAAAAATCTTTTGTTTCATAAATTTTGTTTTTTTTGTTATAAGTTGAATTATTTTGTGCTTTTATTTTTTTAATCTCCTATAAATGTGGTTGGTTTATTTTCAGATTAAAAACCAAAAACTAAAAGGAAAGTAAAAAAAAAAATTAAATTTAACAAAAAGGGAAGAAAAATATAAGACAATTATAACAAAAACATTTTTAAGTACATTTAAGCTTGATGAATATCTAAAAAAAAAAATGAAAATGAAAAAATTTTTAATGTGAAGGAAGAAAAAAAAATCTAACGAAATTAAAAAAAAAAAGAAGAGGAAGAAAAGATTGAGGAATTTTGTTTCTATATTAAATAGCTTCAGGCATGCAGAGTTCTTGAGAGAAAAAAAAGCATTTTTTACAAGTTAGTAATAAAGCATTTTAAAAGGCAAACATTAAAAAAATCAAGTTGTTAAGATAAGATTTGACTTTTAATTTAATTCTAGTTTATGTTTACTAATTTGACAGTAATCTTGAGTTTATGCATCAATTTTTCTAACACAATTTTACTGCAAACTTCTGTCCCTCTCTTGATAATTTGCTGTTTTCCCACTATGTTTCGGTCCATTTAACCTCTGACTATCTTCTGTTGATTAATCATGACCTCAGACAGGAATGCTAAATCTTATAACTGTATCCCCAATAATAACTGCCTTCCATAGTTGTTATCTATCGAACCACATTTTTTACCAATTAACTCTCCACACAGCTTGAGTAAGAATTGAAATGAATATCTTCACATGCAACCATAGAGACTCAATGCTTCTATCCACTATGCCACAAGTCCTGAAGGGCAATCAAAGACTTTTTGGTGTTATAAATCCAATTATTTGTTCTACTTAGATCCATGCTGAATTGTATTTTTTATTAGGAAATCCTTTTTGAGATGAGGCTTCATAATCTGAGAATTAATTTGATCGCGGTTTCAACTCTTATTTAGATTATTTGAATTTGTGGTTTACACAAGAATCAACTCAGGATTCTCATCAGATATCACGCTTTATCACCTGAAAACAGCTAGAGTTCAAGTGGGCTGAAACGTGAAAAAACTACTAAGATGAGGAAAAAGCATCTTCAATAAAATACTCAGATTTAAAAAAAAATACCATAAAAATACAAAATAAATTGTTTCATTTTTTTTTCTAAATAGTTTTGCCATTTGGAAAATACAATAGTAACTATTGACATATTTGCTACATAAGTATAAGAATGCATAATTTACAATATTGAAAACTGAAAAAATATTGTTTATCATAAATATGAGCCTAATATGACAGCAAGTGCAATACTTGCTTTTTAAAGAAAAAATAATGAAAAACAACAGAGACGAAGAGATACATCTTTTTTGAATTTAAATCTACCTTCAATAGGAAACCAAATAGAAAAATAAATTTTGGTGTGAGTCTAATTATTACTTTTAAACTATCAATGTCTTCAACAAGACTTGACCATATAAATCATTTTAACAGTTTAGGAGTGGAGATTGTTTCTTAAAAATCTTTTTTTAAATCAAAGATATGAAGAAGCATTTTTGAACTAAAAATAAATAAATAACTGAGAAGTGTCTTTAAAATTTAAGAAAAAAATAATTCATTATCAAACATGAAGACTTTTTTTAGCATGAAATAAAAAAAAGCATTACTAGATAATAAGCTTTTCTAATTATCTTGGCAAGTCTTCGGCGCCAGGAAAAGCTAGGCAATACTTCTAGTTTATCATAAATTCAAAAATTCTTAATAAATCAGAAATATATATTTTTTTTTTTTAAATTTGTTTTTTTCAGATTGTGAATGTTTTTTTTTAGTAAGAAAAAATATTTACATCCTTATGATTGCAGAAAATATGAAATAAGGGATTATTGAATCTTACCCTCAACACTTGATCCTGAAGTTCAATAATTTCCTTATACTCTTCCAATTCTTTTTTGAGTTCTGACAATTGTTGTTCTAATTCAACAGGAGAATTTGTAGTCTTAAAAGGTGATAATGGTAAATTGGCTGTGATTTCATCATCAGAATCTATAAATATATATCATTCAAGATGTAGTAAAGGATTTTATCAAATAAATCTAAAATCTGTAGGCTAAAACATTCCAGGAGAAAATAGACATGAATAAAGATTAAAATTGAAAAAAAAAAAATTACCTTTCAATTTTATTTTGAGAAGTTTTATTAAAAAATGACAGGTTTTATTAAAACTATCCATAATTTCTTCTTTTGTCGTCTCAAAAGGAAGAAAACCAATTTCTAAGAATAAAAAAAAAAGAAAAAGAAAAGATTTAAAATTATATTGAAGTCAAATTTCTAACAATGCCTTTCTAAAACACTGGATGCTCAGAATGCTCACAATTATTTTAGGACTTTCATTAAAGTTATTTTACAATATAAATTGTAAAGGATTGTTGTTTCTTGAGCTGATAAATAAATAAGCTTCAAAAGGTGTACATTTCATTTTTCTAAATATGGTTTTATATGTAATTCAAATACAAATGCTGACTTCCAACAATATTTTTTAAAAACATCTAAATAAAATTTCATTACCATCCGCAGTATGAAAAAAACTAAAACATTAAAATTTACAATAATAACTTTTTTCAAATAAAAGAAATCATAAATATATATATATATATTATATAGCTTACCGGAAGCTTCTCCATTGCAGACAAACTGTTGGAATTTGTCATTAAACTCTTCTAAATCATCTTCAAAACAAATTGATTCATCACTTGAATTAGATGGACTTCCAGAGGATTTAATCTGTTAAAAAACATTTATTGATAGTTTTTAAATTTGTACAAATAAATTATAATGGAAAAATTATCTATTATAGTAAAATACTTTACAAGGAGTCAATCTCATTTTTGGAAAATTAAACACAGCAACCATAAGATTTCTGTACATAAATAACCAAGTTAAATGGATCTTAAATTAGATAAATTCAGAAGAGAAAAGAATTGAATAAATATTCATTCATATTTAATATTTTAAGTTAGTATTTAGCAAACTGTAAAACTGAAATGAACTTACAGTGAATTTATTTCTGTAACATTCAGCAATAAAATGAAGTTTTTGTTGTACATTGGACAGGCAACTTCGTAACTCTAGATTTTCTTGCATCATTTCTTTCTGCTTTTCTTCATAATTCTGTAGCATCAATTTGTATAATTCTTCAGGTCTAGAATAAAAAAAAACAAAAATACAAACTAAAATACGGAAAAAATACTTTAGTCTAAGATTTATGAAGCTGCAAGGATTCTAAATACCATATTCATCTATTGATTAATAAACAAATAACAAAAATGAATAAAAAGCTACTTGAAAGGGTGTCAAATAAATGAAGGATAATCTGACAAAGTCATAATGTTTGGTCAATTTTTATTTCATTTATTATTCAATCATCAGTGTTTGAAATATTAATTAAAATAAAGATTATAGGAGACAAAACCAGAATTCAAGTCAAATCTTACTAGGTAATTATAAAATAATATTTGCAGTTATGAAATTCAATAGTTTGCTGATAAAAAGGTTTAAGTCAGTAGAAGCTCAGTGTTAATGCAGTTAAAATACTTTCTATTAGTGCGTGTTCTACAAGAGTTGGAATTTCTTTTTAAATCTGCTATAATATAATACAGTTGAAGCGTTCCTGTGGCTGTACAACCAAACACTTCTGGAGCGTGAACTTCTGGACGAATCGTAACTAAATTTGACAGGATGGCGGTTTATGACCGAC
>JAUZSX010332517.1:0-10970 GCA_034780655.1 Idiosepius hallami | reverse complement strand
GTTTGTAATCAGTGTTGCCCTTCACCTAGATAAGTTTATATTTACTTGGTTGAGAACTAACTCAAGTTAGGCACAAGGTCATTTTACGTTGTCATCATATTACTGGGTTTGTAATCAGTGTTGCCCTTCACCTAGATAAGTTTATATTTACTTGGTTGAGAACTAACTCAAGTTAGGCACAAGATCATTTTTCGTGGTAGTTATATCCTGGTGCTTATGTAATCAGTGTTACCCTTCACCTAGATGAGTTGATATTTACTTGGTCAAGACATAATCAAGTTCTGGGCTTTTGCAATCATTGTTGCCCTTCACCTGGATAAGTTTATATTTACTTGGTTGAGCAATAACTCAAGTTAGGCACAAGGTCATTTTACCTGGTAATTATATCCCGGCACTTTTGTAATCACTGTTGCCTTTCACCTAGATGAGTTGATATTTACTTGGTCGAGCACTTACTTAAGTTAGGCACAAGGCTATTTTTACGTGCTCGTTATATAGCGGGGCTTTTGTAATCAGTGTTGCCCTCACCAAGATGAGTTTATATTTACTTGATTAAGCACTTATTCAAGTTAGTCATTTTACGTTCTCGTTATATACCTGAGCTTTTGTAACCAGTATTTTTCTCCACCCAAATAGGTTACTTTTCCGAGTTAACGAGCCGCATCAGAGAGAGGCAACCTAAGATAAATGTAAGGGTTTTGACTAGGATTTGAACTCGTGTAATACGATTCCAGAGCCTAAGCTTTTACCAAATTTCCACCTTCGCTCCCCAATGTGTTTGTGTGTGTGTGTGTGTGTATGTGTGTGCGTACGTGTGTGTATGCGCGCGCATGCGCGTGTGCGTGTGTGTGTGTTTGTGTGTGTGTGTGTTTGTGTGTGTGTGTGTGTGTGTGTGTGTGTGTTATGAATACATTCAACTCGTAGAGTTATCTCTAAGCAAAGTTATACACCTTATCTTCATGCCCGTATCTTGCATATAAGATTAGAGGTTTATTACTTACTGACTTACTTATACCTTATCACCATTTCTCTAGTCGTTATCTGTCCATTCTTATTTTTGTTATCATCATTAATTTTATCATTATTAACATTGTTATTACCATAAATATTATTATATATTTGTTGTTGTTTTTTCGATTATCATAGTCATCATTATTAATACTATAATCATTATTTACACGACGGGTAGCGACGTTGGAGCATTGTTAGAAGCTCGGGCTGTGAGACCGTGTTACGCGAGTTCAAATCCCAGTCAAAACCATTACTTTCACTTTTGCAGCCTCGGGCAGATGGAGCTCGTTGGCTCGGAAGAGCAGTTCATTTAGGTGAAGGGTAACACCGAATATATAAAGCCCGGGTAAGAGCACATAAAAATGGCCTTGTGCCAAACTTGGGGGTGCTCACCAAGTAAATATCATAATCATTACTTACACTTTCATTATTATGGTATCTTTCACCAATCACCAGGCTCTCGCACTAAGCAGCAAGTGGTTTTTAGTGGATTCAGAGTGACAACAAGTCTCTAATTTTTATCCGGCAGGTTACTTGCTATTCCAGTCCGGCGGTCGACGTGGCTCAGTGGATAGACAATCGGACTTCGGAACCGTACTACGCGGGTTTGAATCCGAGTTGTTCCATCTACGTTCACATGTTGACTAATATCCTTGGGAAAGGTATGAAGCCAAATCTTCCCTCCAGCTATTGGTTAGATAGTGCAGGACCTCAACGGCGGATGTGGCGGATGATGTCTACAATGACACAACGGCACTGAAGGCGGTAGAAAGCTGCAACAGAAGATGGCCTCCAATTGTCGTGGTTCTCTCCATGCCATTGGAACCAGGTCCTCCTTTGCCAAGGGGCCATGTGGTAACTGCAGGTGCATCAGTCTCCCCGCGTTAAAAGACATCACGCGCAGGCGTCTTTCCAAAACGGTCCACAGGGACCAAAACGAAGGACAGTCATACTCGAACATGAGTGACCGCCGATGATTCCAGTCAAAAACTTTACGGTGAAACATCTAGGGTTGTGAGAACCCTCAGCGTATCCTTTACACGCGTACCATTAACAAAGACCAACGACCGGTGGGATTCCTGAAGGCTAAGTGACAATAAGTCTCTTTTGGCACTCCAGTATGGCTGGATAACTTGCTGTGCGTGTCTGCAAGCACTCATCAAGTAGTCTTAATCGGGGCCATGCTTAGGGCCCGCACAGACATCAGAATTCCAGAGGGCTGCAAGCTCCCTGGGGGCCGCACAAGGCTCCTTTGGCATTATAGATCTTATATAATGCACAAAAATTACCAAAATGATTAATTATTAGGATTAAATAACCTTAACTATTTGTATAAAGCTTCTAGTATGTTGAGGGAGTGCAAGTTGTATTTTTTACAGTAAAAGGGCCGCAAGGCGAATTCTGTGTCGGGGTCGCTATGTAGTTAAGCACGGCACTTATTTTAATATATGATAGACTCTCCCATCGATTTCGAGGTTGGGGGTCTTCAAAGCACGTGTGGTCGACAAACGACCACACTGAGATTAAATATTCTTATTATTCATTATTATAATTGTTATCGTTGTTATTATTATCATTATAATTTTATTATTATTATTATTATTATTATTATTATTATTATTATCGTTATTATTATCATTATTATCATTGTTATTATCATAATAATTATTCTCATTATAATACTCGTTATTAATATCATAATTATTATAATTATAATTATCGTTATTATTAGTATTATCATTGTTATTATTATCATCATAATTATTATTATTATTAATATTCTCGTTATTATTAGTATTAGTATTATCGTTATTATTGTCTTTGTTATCATTGTTATTATCATAATAATTATTCTCATTATTATACTCGTTATTATTAGTATTATTATTATCGTTATTGTTATCATTATTATCGTTGTTATTTGTATCATAATTATTCTCATTATGATCTTCGTTATTATTATCATTATTATCGTTGTTATTATTATTATCATTATTATAGTTATTATTATTAGTGTTGTTGTTGTTGTTGTTGTTGTTGTTGTTGTTGATTTAAAAACATTTTTTTTCGTTTTGTTGTCGCTGCTGATATTATTTTTTGTCTATTGTTATCTAATCTTTCTGTTTTTAATTAAAAAAAAAAACGATAGCCGACCTTTTGCCATATTTCAAAACTTGTATTCAAATCATCAACCAATCTCTTTTTTTAAAGCCGATAACAATTCTTTAATGAATTATTGACTTTAACAATTGATAATAACCAGCAGAAAACCGGACCAACACTATCTTTTTTTGTTTTGTATTCATAAATACAAGGTTCGTTGCAAAATTAATGCAACTTTTTATTTTCATAAGGGTCATTCCAAAATTAATTTCACTTATATTTTACGATTTTTGTTCCAAAAGTAAAGCCACCCATTTTTCTTCCAACTTTTCCCAGGGATATTTTGAAAAAAAATCAAATTTAAAAAAAGCAAAAGATAAAAACAAGAGAATCTTTCATATTTTTTTTTTAGTTCATAAAATCAATCATTTTCGACAATGAGCATACTAAACCTGACCCTATACCGCATATAGATTTTCTTGATTATTGATTGATTGATTAATTTAACCAGCATATAGACCCTAATTTGGTCATACAATGCTGAAAACTGTTTTAATTTGCTCTCCCTAGTTTACTTGTTTTATTGATTGATTGATTTAACCAGCATATCGACTCTCATTTGATCATTCAATGCTGGAAACTGTTTTAATTTGCTCTACTTAGTTTACTTGTTTTATTGATTGATATATGTAACCAGCATATCAACTCTTATTTACTCATTTAATGCTAAAAACTGTTTTAATTTGCTCTACTTAGTTTACTTGTTTTATTGATTGATATATGTAACCAGCATATCAACTCTCATTTGGTCATTCAATGCTGAAAACTGTTTTAATTGCTCTACCTAGTTTACTTGTTTTAAAGTTTTTGCTTGTTAAAAAAAGGAAATTATTCTTAAATAGAAGTAATTAAGAACAATAAACTTATTTCTTAAGTAAATCCTAGAAACTCTAATTTAAGGTAAGAGAATTTAGGTAATTAAGAAAAAACACATATTTATATTTTTTTTCGGCTTGTTTAACTTTATACTTATAATTTGTAAATTTATATAACGTGTTTATAAAATATAGCAATATTAATCATTTTCATTATAATTATTTTTTTGTTATTATATAAATTATTGTAAAAATATTTTTAAATATAAGCAGTAATATATATTTTTTTTAAATCTGAACAAAAAAATTTTTACAAGCATTATTTGGACTATTGTCCTCATCCTTATTTTTCTTAGTCACATTATGTTTTCATCAACCTACCCCTCAATCATCCTCAGTTGTCCAAATCCATTAACCATTACACCCAGTGGTGTGTTGGGCAGCAAGTTTGTTTTTTTGCTGTTTCTGTAGCATACTTTTTTTTTAGGAGAAAGAGTTGCTAGCCCTATGCTCAGTCCCTAATCTGGAGGACGTTTTGAAGGCTTTTGAAATCTGTGTTGCCCTTCACCAAGATGAGCTACTCTCACGAGTTAATGAGTCCGATGCAGGTAAAGGTAGATGCAATTGTTTTGAGTGGGATTTGAACTAGCATAATACGATTACATAGTCCCAGCTTTTACCAATGCTCCATCTCGCCAAGGTTATGTTTGAAGCAATAGTTTTGGGTGGGATTTGAACTTGCATAATACGATTACATAGTCCGAGCTTTTACCAATGCTCCATCTTGCTATCAAATAGTCCAAATAATGCTTGTAAAATTTATTATACCTCATTTCAAAGATTCCAGAAAATAAAACTGTTTTAAATTGTTTAAAAATTCACAGCAATTTGTAATTTTGATTTCTTTAATTAACAATACATTAAACACAGCATCAATTAAACCTTTGGACCCTGATGTAAAAAAATAATAACAAGCAAAAAAGACGATAGGTAATTAACAAAATTATCAATTAACCAATCATATAGGGCTAAATTATCAGCCATGTCATCTATTTTGTTAAGGCTGATATATATTGTTATATTGGCCTTTGATAAAGCTATATGGACCTTTCAGGGTCCAAAGATATAAAAAATGCTTTCTACAACTTTGTCATTTTTCCTTCAACCAACATTAAACATTTTCCATTGATTTGTTAAAAAAACGTTTTAGAATTTAGTCAAATTTTTATTTTTATTTTTCAAAATATCTAAATGAATAGAAAGATTAAAAAATAGGAAAACTTATAATTATAGAATAAATACATTGATACTAATCATGATGATAATTATGGTGATGATGATGATGATAAAAAAGCAATGTTTAATGTTTAAGGATATAAATTTAAAAGAAAGAAACAAGTGGGCATTTAAAAAGGCAGCTGGAGTAACTTTTCATTATTGTTGTTGTTATTATTATCATTGTTGTTGTTATTATTGTTGTTGATGACGGCTTTATTATTATTATTATTATTATTATTGTTGCTGTTATTATTATAATTGTTGTTGTTATCATTGTTGTTGTTGTTATTATTTTTATTATCATCATTGTTGTTGATTTTGTTGTTGGTGTCGTTATTATAATTGTTGTTGATGATGATTTTATTGTTGTTGTTGACAACATTATTATTCTTATTATCATCAGTGTTGTTATTATTTTTTATTATTGTTGTTATTATTATCATCATTGTTGTTCGTTTTATTGTTGTTGTTGTTATTATCATTGTTTTTGTTGACAACATTATTATTATTATTTTTATTCTTATCATTGTTGTTGATTTTATTGTAGTTATTATTATTATTAATACCAATAATAATATTATTGATAATGCCAATAATACTATTATTAATACCAATATTATTATTAATTTGAATAATAATAATAATAATAATAATAACTTTTAAACAATTATACATACATCTGTTGTCTAAACGTGTTGTTAAAAATAATTTTTATTTTCAATTTTTAATTATTTTGATAATGAAATTCCGCCTAAGAATGCTAACAATATTTGATATTAATGCATAGAAATAAAAAATAAAAAATAAATAAAAATGAATAGTTAAATACTTTCCAAGTCGAAGTTGGAATGTATAAAATACAACCAAATTATGATTCCACCAAACCTAAAATAAATATGAGTGCAAAGAAATATTTAACGGTGAAATTGAGAAAAAAAAAAGTGCCTCCAAGAATTTTTTTTTGTCGGTGCTTTGCTTAATGCCAGACCAAAATTATTTTTTTTTTCTAAGAAAATTAAATTCTTCAATGAAATGTCCTGTTGACTACAACATTGATTAAAATTTTTTTACATCTTGTTAGAAACATTTTAAACATAAAGTCCTCAAAAAAATTAACAAAAATTGGTATAAAAACACAAAACTTGGTCTTTGATTTCTTTCAGAATAAGTGCAACACTTTAGTCAATAACTGAGTGTCTCTGGTCAATTTAGCCACATTCACCAACTTGTCCAACTTTCAAATGTTGGTTTTTAGGGGGTATTTGAGTCTGTTTTTAAACTAATATCATATTTAAAATTACCACTGGAAAAATAGTTTGCACGATATTAAGACCTTTTAGTATCTACTTCTTTTATCTAATGGTTTTCAATGGTGGCCTTTATGTTTCTTTTAAAAAACAAGATTTAAAAAAAAATAAAACAAAAGTTAGACCTCCCCACCCCCGAAAAAGAATAAATTAAAATCAAGAAGAACCCATCCCTAACACCAACCCTAACCCTAACTATGAGTTAGGGTCAAGTGTAAAACCTAATTCTTTTTTCCTCACTTTTTTTCCCCCACAGAATCAAAGTGGATATTAAAAGTCTTAACAACAACCAACAAAACTATTTGTCAGTGACAATTTTAAATGTGATATTCATTTAAAACACAAGTGAAAACTTCAACATTGGAAAGATGAATTGATCAAATGAGCATTCAGTTGGGCATAGAGACTATACTATTCCCACTTCAAAATGATTAAATCAACTTCAAAATGTGAAAAAATTAATCAACCTTCCTATGGGCTGACCAACTACAAAATGGAACAATCAACTTCAAAATGGAACAATCAACTTCAAAATGGAACAATCAACTTCAACATGAGAAATAATCAAACAAGTTGTTTTTCTATTTTGAAGTTGATTAATCCATTTTGAAGTTAATTGTTCCATTTTGAAGTTAATTGTTCCATTTTGAAGTTGGTTAATTATTTTGAAGTTAATTAATTCTTTTACTTGAAAATGAGTCCATTCTGAAGTTTATTATAATCATTTTGAAGTTGAAATGGTATAGAATTGTTCTGCAACTGTTTTTTTTTTATAATGTTTGATGAGTTTCCAAAAATTATCAAAATGATAAACCAAATTTTTAATGATTATTTCTTGTTGTTTTCTTTAAATTAAATGAAAGATCATTTTTGAACATCATCCATTTTTCCTTTTATGTACAAATAAATTGTGTAAAATTGAAATCCATCATTGTTTGAATTTTTGTCTTCAGGTTTTCATCATCATTGTGACCTTTTTTTTATTTTTCTTTTAACTTTATGAACTGGGCAGCTTTATGCTGGAACAACAAATCAAATATTCGCTCCATCAACTGAAAATAATAATAATAATAAAATATTTAAATAAATTAAGAACATTTACAAGAGGCAGATAAGATTTTAATATATATATATATATACCAGAGCTGGGATTCAGTAGAAAAAAAAATCTACCACCGGTATCGGTAGTCGGTATCGAGCCGTGTCCAATCGGTATTGGTAGATATCGGTAGATTTTCAGAAATCTACCGATGGTAGCGGTATTTGGTAGATTGGTAGCGGTAGATTTAAAAAGCTCTATATATAATAAAATTTGATTTTAAAGGCCCATAACACACTTTTTACGTTATTTCTCTGTTATTAGGTTAATTTAAGAATAGAAGTAAATTAGTGTCTTTTAATAACAGTTTAAAGTTAAAAAATACATAACTTATTTAATAAAGGAATTTCTCCCTAAAAAATAAACATCAAACTGAAAAATGTTAATTTTTAAACGTTTTATTTAACTATACAAAAAAATAACAAAATAAATTTCTTCCCATCACCAACTGACTGCTGAGAGAGAGAGAGAGAGAGAGAGAGGTTGTTTAAGTTAAAGAGAAACATTTTTTAATTATTTTCTTGTTTTAAAAAATTTGTTTCCTTGTTTAATTTTTTTAAATTATGTTCTTGTTGAAATAAAAAAAAGTTTTATATTGTTTATTTAAAAAAAAAAAAAATTCTGCTTATTTAAAACTGTTAACTTCTCAAATAGCGATATTGATTTCATAACATAATTTACGATGGTGAGAGAAAACGTGCCGTTTATATGAATAGTATTAGTTTTAATTTTTATTTTATTAATATTATCTAAAGTTTCTTTAATAATGTTCTGCTATTGGGTCTTTTAAAAATAAAATAATTATTTAAAAGAATTTTTTTCAAATTCTTTATTATTTTGTTTTTAAGTTAAAATAAAATAAAACTATTTGGAGAAATTTTTTTAGATTTTGAATTAAGAAATAGAAAATAAAATAATTTAAATAAATGCTTTTATATTGTTTATTTTTGAAAAGTTTAAAAAGAGGATGATATTCACTTTATAGATTTTAATAATCTCTCGTACAAATAACCCCAAAATTGCCAAAGAGGCTAAAATTTAACGTAAATAACATTATTATATGAATAAATGTAATTTTTTTCTTTAAGATAAAATCACTTGATGTCGGGGTGATGAGTTGTCGACGTGATGAAAAAAACCACGTGATGAGAAGTCTAGTGATGAGTAGTCGGGTGATGATGAGAAGTTGGTAACCGTACATACTATAACCTAACAAAATACACAGAAACGATCAGAGTGGGAGAAACAAGTTGGTGGCATTTTACACTGCGCCGTCAATCTCTCAGAAAGGGGGCATTAATCTATTTGGGTCCTATTTCATTTTACACCGTCTAGAATCTGTTTCACTCTCGATGAGACAACGAACAAACAAACATAATTAAAATGAAAATAATAGATTAATTCATTTAACAAAACTAATTTTAACAAAAAATGTCTCGCGCTCGCTTTTTCAATCTACCGCTACCGAATGCCAATTGGTAGTCCAAGCTCTGTTATTATTATTATTTCTAAGATGAAATTTATTAATGATACAAAAATTTAATTCGAAATTTGATATTTTCCATACAATAAGTAAATTTTTTAAATTGATAATTAAAACCATTTATGTTTAAGATCAAGTTAGTCAGCAACACAGATTTTACTCAACACTAGAACTTACAATTTTGCAGGGATATTTGAGTCAGTTTTGAATAGATAATCACAAATAGTTTTCATGGTATTTCAAAGAGTTTTCAAAGACTTTTAATAATGGTTTTTAATGGCATGTTTAGAATAACAGTTACCTCAATTTGAACCCTAATACCCCTAAATATCAAAATTTGAAAGATGAGTGTTAAGTTGGACAAGTTGGCATTCTGGACTACCTTAACCGAGTTTTTTTTTTTTTCAACATAAATATTAAATTAGACACAGTTAAGTTTTATCAAGTTGTGGAATTAAATAAAAACTTCAAAGAAACCAATTCCCTTTTTTTCTTGTTTTAGTCAGTTGTGAATTAAAATCAAATTCGATAAAAATTAAAATGTTTTTAATTTTTGAATGATAGATTTTTAAAAAAATTTTTATGATGAATATTTTATCTCTTTTTTTTAATTTAATTTAAAATATTTTATATATTACAGACCCTCTCCCACACAGCTTGTCAAAATATCTATAAACATAACAAATATTACAATGGTGACCTCTGAAGTACAAATATTACAAATATTTTGCTGGGTAAAGGATGGTGCAAACTATATTATATATACTTGTACAAAAACAACATTTTCAGTTGTTGCCAGACTCCTTTGCAAAACAGATACAACTCTATTCAAAGAGATTTGGATATTATTATCATTATTGATATAATTATTATCATTGTTATTTGTCTAGAATTAATGCTGCTCTTGTTGCTGAGCAGGAAGAACTCTACTCACCCATTCAGGCCTGCTTTAGTCTACCTGTGTTTTAGGGTTTTTTACAATCTCAGATTATTTTTTTATCCTTCTGTTGATATCATAAATATCGAGCAGTAATTCATGTCATAGCAATATTTGGACTTATTGCTATCATAGAATTAGGAATGGATTTTTTGTATGCATGTCTCCCAAAATACAATAAAAAAGGGATCAATTTTATTTTTAATCTTTTTTATTTTCAGTTAATCCTCCACTTAGGTTAACAATAACAAAGTCTGATAAATGGAATTATTACGTACGGACTACCTGCAACTATGATCGATCGATCCTTTGTTGTGACATTAATGGTGTAAGTATTAAAACAAGAATGGCCCTTTTTCAGAATCAAATGTTTTGTCTAAGTCTATAAATCAGAATGAGAGAAGGCAGTGCCATAGCTAATGTCACTCGGGGCAGTCCACTTAAATGTTACTTCACTGACCTCCACATCATCCTATGCTGAATGAACCAAACACTTGTGAAACAGAATAGGAAATATAATAAAACACCATTATCAATAAACTGGTGGGACAACACCCCTTATCATACACTTGATGCACTTTAAGTTGTATGTAGGTAACTCAGGATAGATACTTACAGTATCAGTTATTTCTCAATTTATTTTTTAATTCAGTTTTGGAACAACATTCATTTGTAAATATATGACTCTTTTAACTTTTTTTTAGCTTTGAAGTTGAATAATATTATCTTATTCTCACAATTGATTATTATGATATTTACTTGGTGAGCACCCCTGAGTTTGGCACAAGGCCATTTTTACATGCTCTTACCCGGGCTTTATATATTCGGTGTTATCCTTCACCTAGATGAACTGCTCTCCCGAGCTAACGAGCCCCAT
>JAUZSX010332496.1:0-10971 GCA_034780655.1 Idiosepius hallami | reverse complement strand
CATATCATCATCATCATTATTATTATTATTATTATTATTATTATCATTATCATTAACATCATTATCATCATCATCATATCATCATCATCATCATTATTATTATTATTATTATTATTATTATTATTATCTTATTAATTAATGCGTTAACTTTTTAAATTTTCGTCTGTTATCAGTACCTTATAATCGGCATCTTGCTGAAGAGGGGAGCAATGGTGAAGAGGGGAGCATTGGAGAAGAAGGGGGCATTGTGGAATAGGGGAGCTGTTGTGAAGAGGGGAAAAGTGAGGAAGAGGGGAGCAGTTGGGAAGAGGGGGGCATTGTGAAGAGGAGAGAAAAAGGGAGCAATGAGATTTATTTTCTACCGAAAAAAAGTTCTCTTTGTTTTCTTATGTGATGAGAAATTAGTGCATATTTTTGGGGATAAGCTAATCAACTACCGTGGAATTTACACAGGTTCTGTTAGTTATTATCATGTTTATTTTCATTTCTTAAAGTTTATTTCTTTATTTTCATATTACTACTTTTTATTACTTTTAATATTTCTTTTTTTTCTCATTATTCCTTATTACTTTCAGAATTTATTTATTTTTTAAATTTAATGTGTGTTTTTTTTTTAATTAAAAAAAGTGATTAAATCAACACACTTTAATCAATTGATTCTTTTTAATCGTGATAAAGTGTACTTGTTGCATTTTGTTTGTTTCCCCCTCTCTCTCTCTCTCTCTCTCCCTCCCTCTCTCTCTTCCTCTCTCTCTCTCTCTCCAACTCTCTCTCTCTCACTCTCTCTCGTTTTAAATTTTTGGTCATTCACACATTTGGCTTTTCTTTTAAATTTTTTTTTTAGATTGGATTTTCCCGGGATTTAATTCTCCTGTTGAGAGACTTTTTTTAAATCACGCTAAAAGTAGACTCGAATAACTTTTTTTCTTTTTAAAATCCCAGTGCATATGGCTTATTTTCTGCAGGGAAGGGGGATCTGTTAAGGAACCCACGATCGATCGTAGCTTTTTACAGTGCGAAAACCCGTTCACCGCTTTTTCTATCAAGATTTGGATGAGGGCGTCATACGATGCTCTTTGATAAATACGCGATAAACTCAAGGCAGCGGACTAAATAACCTTTTGTTGCACTAGACTAAACGCCCCTTTCTGGATGGGTATCTACGAAGATTTATTTTAGAGAACCTTATTCTTGGTGGTCATTTAAAGACGGAACAATTTTTACAGAACGAGTTATCATCTTAAAGAGTAAAGATACTTTAAAATTGCCACTTATTTGCCCGGTGCTATTTCAATCGCATTGACATGTTGATAACATTTTACAACATCACCCTGTGCTATATATCACAAGCTAATATAGATGTAAATTTTCTTAGATCCTAATAGCTTGTAGATCGCATACTACACAGGCACTCTGAACCACAAGTTAATCTAAATAAAGGTTTCTGCAGATCACAAAGTCATGTAGATAACATACTACACCAGAACCCTACATATATCACAAACTAGTCTAAATGTGACTTTTTGTAGATCACAATGTTATGTAGATCACATACCACACCAGAACCCCGTGCTGTATATCATAAGCTACTCTAGACGTAAGTTTCTGTAGATTACAATCTCATGAAGGTCTAGTACTACACCAGAACTCTGTGTTGTGTATTACAATTTAGTCTTGGTTGTAATATACTGTAGATCACAATGTCATGTAGATCACACACTACACTGGTAGCACGTATTTTCCCCCCTCTTTATTACGCAGTAAGTGAATTTAAAGCTAAGTTCTGAATCAGGTCACATCGACAAAGAAGGAAAAAAACAACAGAATGAGGCAATTTCCGAAATCTAGAGAAAAATATCAATTGACTTAAATGTACCTCAGACATGTTCGGTTGAAGACTAGAGATTTGTTCGACTTAATCTCTTTTCAAAGTTTTCGAATGTCTTTAAGGTAAAACGTAAGATCTTTCCTATGAAGTCCCAAGAGCTTTTAGAAATTGCGTCAATAATATTGGGTATCTACAAGATTAATCGGACCAAAACATGGGAAAAAAATGGCTGTAGACTTTTCTAAAACAATGAAAATAACTTATCGAATACTTTTAAAGCCTTGTAAGTCACTTCCTCTCTCTCACCTTCTCTCTCTCTCTCTTTCACTCTCTCTCTCTCTCTTTCTATTTCTCTTCACTCTCTCTCTCTGTTTCTCTTTTCTCTCTCTCTCTCCCCCCTCTCTCTCTCTCTCTCTCTATATATATATATATATATTTATTTATTTATATAGTATATGGTCTATTCCTCGATGCTAGAAAGAAGAACGGCAGTATGCTACAATGAATAAAAAAGTGCTTAATTTCGGGTTAAGAAATATTTAAGAAATAACAACATTCAAACCCTTCAAAATGGACCTATTTTCAAGTAAAAGAATTAATCAACTTCAAAATTGACTTATTTTTAAGTGAAAGAATTTATTAATTCTTTTACTTGAATATGAGTCCATTTTAAAGTTGATTTATTCTCTTAGTTGAAAATAAGTACATTATTATTATTATTATTATTATTATTATTATTATTATTATTATTCAGAACGTGAAATAGTAGTGTGTTTGTTCACTCTTGCTTGGGAAGTGAATTCTTTTACGGCCTTTTATTCTAAAATATCGAATGTGGAATTCATTGACTTTTTAACGAAATCCCAGGGCGTACATTTAGTTTCATTAACTAACATAGTGTATGAAACACATCTTTCTATTATTAGCTTTTGGGACAGAAAAACGATTAATAAAAAAAGATAGCATTCCCTCTAAAAGATTCTGAAACAATTATAACATAATTAGTAATAAAAACGTCAAAATATTTAAAAAATTATAAAAAAAATATGAGAAAAAATTTTAAAAGTTTTTTTTTAATGTTAAAAAAAAAATTAATGAAACAAACAAAGAAAAAAAAGAAAAAAAGGATCTAAAAAATAAAAAACATTTTTTTTTTAGATTCCATCTTTTTTTTACATTTTTGTAAAATTATTTTATTTTTTTCCTATTTTTATTTTCTTTTTTGTATATTACTACTTTTTATTCTATTTTTTTCTATTTTTTCATCTTTAACATCTTTGCTATATTTCTCAATCTTCCATTCTTTTTTTCCTATTCTTTCAGAATAAAAAAAAACTAAACGAAAAAAATGAATCTATAAAAAATGAATGAAAATGGAAAAAAACTGAAGAAATTTATAAAATTGTAAAAAAATATTTAAAAAAAAAACGATTTTAAAAATTAGGAAAAAATTAATAAAAATGGAAAAAAGAAGAATTTTATAAAAATGTACAAAAATTTATAAAAATCGGAAAAAAATTATATCAAAAAAATCAATTTTAAAAATTAAAGAAAAATTATTAAAATGAAAAAACAGAGAAATTTCATAAAAATCTAAAAAATATATAAAAACCAAAAGAAATTTTTAAAAAAATAAACAATTTCAAAAATTAGAAAAAAATTTAATAAAAATGGAAAAAAATGTAGAAAAAAGGGAATACAAACAATCATAAAAAATCAGAAAAAAAAATACATTAAAAAATGAATTCGAAAATTCATAAGAAAAAAAATCCCCGATCAATTTCTTAAAGGCAAAACGACCGTGAAATAAAAACGGAAAAAACAAAATCGAATTTGATTTTTTTTATTGGGATTTTTTTCCCGCCTTTTGTTAAGATGGCGGTTAAACGATTGTTTTTACACGATTTCTTAAAGTGCTTTCTAATATAAATCTAACATCTTAAATATTCTTTTCAGAGAAAAATCTAAGTCTATTAAACCGATCCTTATTGTATTTTCCGGCTAATACAGTAAACATTTGAAGGTCACTGACTTTTTAACTTTCTTACCAGGCGGTAAGATGGAGTATTGGTAAAAGCTCGGACTATGGAATTGTATTACACAAGTTCAAATCATAATTCAAATCGTAGCCTATCTAACATTAGCTGTCTCGGGCAGATGGGGCTCTATAACCCTGGAGTGTATCTCATTTAGGTGAAGGGTAATACTGATTACAAAAAGCCCAAAAAGTACTTCCAGGTTTGGGGTTGAGCATAGGGCCAGCGTCTCTTTCTCTTAAAACCAAGTACTCTCCAGTAATGGGTTAAATAGCAAACTCCGTGTGTATACAATTATTGTTCTTGGCATTAAATGACCTAAAAAGGTTGATTAGTCGTAAAACACCAATAAACAAACAAGCAAGCAAAAGTAGAGCATTGGTACAAACTTGCTCTTTGGATTAGTATGACACAAGTTTAAATCCTTGTCAAAACCATTACATTCACTTTTAGTTGCATGTGGCAGGTGAGACTTATTAACTCGAGAAACTTATTTAGATGTAAGGATAACACTGATTCCAAAAACCTAGGTGGATGAGATCCACAAACTCAATGATAGTAACTCATCTTGGTGAAGTGTAACGCAGATTACTAAAGCCCAGGAACATAATCAGCACATAAACGCGGCCTTGTGCCTAACTTAGATTTGTGATCGACCAAGTTGTACAGTCAAGTCACGTAGGAGACACCGGTTTCCGCCAAATCACCGAAGTTAAGCAACACAAAGCTTGATCATTACTAAGATGGCTGACGAGCCCATGCTGGGCCAACCACCCTGCCAGGCGAATGCTAAAAACGATTTGGAAACTGACTCAAGATGTCGACTCTACACTCACCAAGCAAAATAAATAATAAGTTGACATTATATTTACTTAATGAGCATCAACCTAAGTTTGGCACAAGGCTATTTTTACGGGCTTTTTACATTCGGTGTTCCCTTAGGTTATGATCCCCATATACTCGAGGCAGCTAAAGGTGATGCAATGGCTTTTGACTGGGATTTGAACTCGAGTACTACGATTCCATAGCCCGAGCTTTTACCAATGCTCCAACTTCGCTGCCCTATAAATAAAATGTACTTAACGAAATTATTAATAATGGTTTATATACAGTAAGATATAAAAAAAAGTAATCTCCTTGCAAGACGTAAAAATTATCAACATTCGAGTTATAATTGTAGAAAGATAATACTATGGTGTTTATTGTTTCATTTTTCCCGCTTTTTAGTTGATACAAAAAAAAAACAAGAAAATATCGGGAAATATTGAATAAGTTACAGCATTATTGAATCCCACTAAGTGGCTTTAGATCTGATAAAGATATTGATTTCAATACAAATCGATAATGTTTTTATCGTATTAGAGAAATAATCCCTCCCGGCTCTTATAGAACAAATCATTGAGTTTTTATTCACAGTTTTTGCCATAAATTATTTGCTAGAATCAATTTATTAAAAAAAAGAACTTATTATTTGCACTAGGCTGTGGGCTCAATACTCCCCTGCATATCATACTAGTGGCTTTGGCCCTAAAAAACAATGACTTCAAAATACAATAATCAACTTCAAATTGGAAAACAACTTCAAAAAGAAAAATAATCAAATTAGATTTCAATTTAAATTTGATTAATCCATTTTGAAGTTGATGAATTCTTTTACTTAAAAACTAGTCCATTTTATAGACAGGGCGATGCTTAGGGCCTCCGCAAATCCAACTATTTATGGGGGGCAGCAAGTTTAAGGGGCCGCAAGGCTCCTTGGCTTCACAGATGTGTATAAAGAAAAAAACTTACCAAAATAATTAATCGTTAGGATTAATTAGAAAATCATTATCACACTTAAAATATGCACCTATCAATCTATTTCCCTTCCTGCCTATCTTTCTCTCTCTATATATATATACATATTTGTATATGTATGTATATATAGTTGAAGGCTTAAGTATATTGACGTGGGGGCGCAACTTGCCTTTTTAAAGTAAAGGGGTTGCAAGGCGCATTCTGCCTCGGGGACGCCAAGTGTCAGAGAACGGCACTGTTTGTAGGTTATTATCACAAGTTCAAAGGTCAAATGATATTGTATTTATAACTAAAGCCAATACATAACTAGTGTGTTATGGTGAACTTTACTACCTTTTCAAAAGTGAACGCCTATTTTTCTATAAATGCATGTCTAAGAAAATACTAGAGGAAATAATAAGATAGATTGAAATTCTTAAGTCTTTCGCCATTGTCCATGGTAAAAAGGTCTAGACAAATCCATTGGTAAATTTATTCAAATGAATAATAGTATTAAAAGCCAACAATAGCAGCAGCAATAATGTCCGAATAGTAGTATCAATAGTAGCAGCAATAATATCCGAATAGTAGTATCAATAGTAGCAGCCAGTAGTAGCAGCAGCGACAGAAATGTCAAAATAGTTGCATTAATAGTACCAGCCAATAAATCCAAGAACAACTGTCCAAAAGCTTGTTAAAAATTGATTGTTTATATAGAAAAAATTATTCCCATTCTGTTCTGATTGGTCAGGTTGAAGTTACCATCTGTATTTAATGGAATCTGCCAATCTCTGCTGTTATACTAAGTCATTAGATCAAATATCATTGGCAATCACTCGTGGTCGAGTATGACTGTCCTTCGTCTTGGTCCCTTTGAATCCTTCGGGAGGACCCCTGTGTGTGATGTCTTTTAATATGGAGAGACTGATACACCTGCAGTCACCACACCTGATTCCAATGGCATAGAGAATCACGACGACTGGAGGTCATCCTCTGTTGCAGCCTTCATCCATCTTCAGCGCCATTGAGTCATAATGGACATCATCCTCCACATCCGCTATCAAGGTCTTGCACTATTTAATCGATATCTGGAGGGAAGATAGTGATTCATACCTTTCTTTCCCAAGGGTATTGGTCGACATGTTCACGTAGACAGAACAACTTGGATTCGAACCTGCATAGTATGGTTCAGAAGTCTGATTATGTATCCACTGGGTCACATCGACTGCCGTTGAAAGTGATAAGTGTATTTGGAATTGAGATGGAAAAAAAATAAAAGGATTCCTCGAAAGATGAATAAATAAAAAGAAAAGTAAAGAATAAAAAGCTGAAAATATACATGCCATTATATCCCCCCCTCCACACACACACGAGAAATTCTTCATTTGGAAAAGTAAATGAATGAGAACAATAGGCTGATATGAAAAAGAAACAAGAAACTAGTTATTATACATCAAGATTGGAAACAGTTCCCATCAACGCCGGATTATAGGTTTAGAAGTTACCAGGCAAAAGCACTTGACAGTCAATAGAGTTATTTTTTTTTCAGTACTCGAATAAGTGAATATAGCCAAATCTAAATGAAAGGCAACACTAGTTTAAAAACCCCAGGCATATAAAAAGCATGTAAAAGGGCCTTGTGCCTAACTTAGGTTGATGCTCGACTAAGTAAATGTATGTTTAGTATTTGACTACGACGCTATGGGTTTCGGCCGTAGTCAAATACTAAATATACATTTATAACTGCTCTATTTGTAAACCCATAGAGTTACAAATATTGAGCACTCCACTTTGCTATACTGCAAACACAACGCCCGTTCTCTATCCACCTAAAAAGTGTGGATAATACCGAACTTGACTATACACACACGTAAGCGGAGATACGGGGTCAACGGCCTTTGGTGACTGTCAGTTTTAGACATTAATTTATAGGCACGGTATTGTTTGTGACAGTAGGCAGAGTCAAGTCCGGAATAGGTGCATTGTAAATTAATCAACCATAAGTGAGTCTATATTTTTGACAAAGTCCATTATTATTTAATGAAGTGGAGGAAATGATTTGAAATGTTTGTAAAAGGAAATTAGAATGAATGATAACAAAAGTGTTTTATCTTTCTAAATGTTAATTTAGTTTATTTATTTTACTCTTCAGTGTGATGACAAAATGATGACACACTTGTATATTTAATGAGGGTAAATTAGAGTAAATAATCACAAAAAATATTTTTATTTTCTAAATGTATATATGATGCTATTTTGTTGTATACTAGCATTCAAATTTGATACAGAGTAGAGCAAAATAATCTGACATAATTTTATGTTTAACTAGAAGTATTGCTCGGCTTTGCCCAGCACCGGATGCTTGCCACTGAGGTAATTAAAGGAGCCTGTCATCTAGAAAGATAACTAATGTTTTTAATATTAAATTAATTTCTAATGCATTTTTCTACTAAATTTATTTTTAATACATTTTTATATACAGTAGAATTCATTTCTAATGCTTTTTGATATCAAATTCATTTATTATGTCTTTTTATACTAAATTCATTTCTAATGATTTTCTCTACTAAATTAATTTTTAATGCTTTGTTATACTAAATTTACTTCTGATGCCCTTTACATACTAAACTCATTCATAATGCTTTTTTAAACTAAATTCATTTATAAATAAATATAAATTCATTATTAATGCTTTTTTCTACTAAATTGATTTCTAATGATTTTTATACTAAAGTTATTTTTAATGCATTTTTATACTAAATTCATTTCTAACGATTTTTTATACTAAATTGATTTCTAATGATTTTTATGCTAAAGTTATTTCTAATGCTTTTTATACTAAATTCATTTCTAACGATTTTTTATACTAAATTCATTTCAAAATCGGACTCATTGAAAGTGCAAATTTTTGGAATTCTACACTATAGTGAAAAAGGATATTTATAAATGGAATTTTTCTCTGCTTAATCTAGTTGTTCGTTTCTTTCTTTTTTTGTGTGTGTGTTTGTGTGTGTGCGTCCGTTTTCTTTTCAATATAGATGGCACCGGCTTTGTTTGCAAGAAAGCTGAACGCAACTGCAACTGGTAACGGCGGCGGCGGCGGCGGAAGAGGTTGTTTTCATCATAGCAAGCAGTCAGGCGTTTGTCATGTTTCAGCAAAACTAGGAATGGCAATTCGGGCATCTAATGAGCACAACACAGGGATTTCGTTTCCGCTGTAAAGCAAGTCTCCATTTTCCTTTTCACTCGACCGTTTTCCTCGCCTTTATGTCTTGCTTCGTTCTGATGCTTCGCTTGCCAAGATATTCCTCCTGCCTTTCAGCGACTAGCTCAGAGATATTGCTTCTGTCAAATTTGGGAGCCGGTATTCCTATAATCATTCCTCGATCAATTTGGGGAGAGATTACATTCTAAGACCCCATCTTATTGTATGTTTGGAGCGGTCGACTCAATTCATTTTACCTTTTTCCTAAGGGGTGTACTCACTTTTGTAGCATGGGATTTAGTTTTTAATGGCTATATTTTGAGTTATTCTGATGGAAAAAAAATAAATGGAATCAGTAATATATGCTGCAGTCAGACTACTTTTCATTGCATCAAAGCGTCAGTGGAATTCCATGAAGAGATATACATAAATATGTGAAAAAATGTGAAGGGTGTACTCACTTTTGTGATACACTGTATATATATAATATTTACTTGCTGACCACCAACCCAAGTTTGGCACAAGACCATTTTTACGTGCTCTTATCCGGGCTTTTTACATTCGGTGTTACCCTTCACCTAGATGAGATGCTTCCCTGAGTTAACGAGCCCCATCTGCCCGAGGAAGCTAAAGGTGAATGCAATGGTTTTGACTGGGATTTAAACTAGCGGACTACGATTTCAGAGCCCGGGCTTTTACCAATGCTCCAATGTATATATATGATAGAAACATTTTTAGAAAAACAAAAACATAACAAGAATATTATTAGTTTTTTTTTTTCAAAATGCTTCTGTCATATCTATTTACATTTAAAAGTTAAATCGTCGTGTTTGATTAGAAATTTAACTATAAACACTCTTATTCTTAAATATTCACCCAACTTCTGACCAGGCTCGGCGTTGCTTAACTTTGGTGATCTGACGGGAACCGGTGCCTCTAATGTTACTTGACGGTATATATATCATTTCAACAATACCAGAGTGGTGATTGTTGCTTAAAAAATCATTTTTAAAAACACAGAGAAGATATGAAGAAGCGTTTTTGAATAAAAATAAATAAATAAATAATGGAGAAGGGTTTTTGAAATTTAAGAAAAATAATTCATTTTCAAACACGAAGAGTTTTTGCAAAAAAAAAAATATTGGCTAGTCCCCGGTGCCGGGCAAAGCTGGGTTATACTTCTAGTGCATACCTATTTATGATGACCACCCAGCCGAGAAACTGACACTTGCCGAAGGCTGTTGGCTCCATGTCTACGCTTATGTCTGCGTGTATACACAATACACATAGATAACCAACGCTAGAATAAACGAATACCTGTATGTATATGTGTTTGTGTGTGTGCGTGAATGTGTGTATGTTTGTGTTTGTATGAGAGAGAGATATATAGAGAGAGAGATACAGAGAGAGAGGGAGAGAGAGAGAGAAAGAAAGAAACAGAGAGAGAGCTGGCTTTGTGTCTATGCTAATACAACTACAACAGACCATGAAATCCAATCCTCAGCTTAACAGCGCAACATCAGAACAAATAAACTTTGACAACAGTGACAATCCAGTTAATATCCTTGCTCTAAGTCGGTTCTGAATCTCAATTGGAACAACACTTACATATGCCTTCCAGGAATGCAAAATCTGCGGCATCCCCCCCTCTGCTTCTGTGTCCCCGTAAAAGCCTTCAATCCTGCTCGCGTCAAAATAACGTGCGACGAATTTCAAAGCCTGTCACTCGACTGCAACACGCTGGGGACGACCGTCAATGCAGGAAGCTGAAATTTGAATGTTTCACTTGGAAAGATGGTTGGTTCGGTTTTCGGCCCTTCAAAGTATTCATGAGAGGAAGTCTCTCCATCCCGCTAGTCTTTAGTAACGAAAGATGGTTGGTTCGGTTTCTGGCCCTTCCAAGTATTCATGAGACGAAGTCTCTCCATCCCGCTAGTCTTTAGGAACGAAAGATGGTTGGTTCGGTTTTCGGCCCTTCAAAGTATTCATGAGAGGAAGTCTCTCCATCCCGCTAGTCTTTAGGAACGAAAGATGGTTGGTTCGGTTTTCGGCCCTTCCAAGTATTCATGAGACGAAGTCTCTCCATCCCGCTAGTCTTTAGGAACGAAAGATGGTTGGTTCGGTTT
>JAUZSX010332485.1:0-10971 GCA_034780655.1 Idiosepius hallami | reverse complement strand
AGCTTGTTTCGGAGTTCACTCCTTGTCAGTACAGCTACGCAAACCCCAGGATCGCCTTTAGCCAGGATCGAAACCCTCACCGACACGATGCCAGTCAGTAATCTTATCCACTTAGCCGCCAGCTCACCCAGTAAATTGTAATTCAAACCAAAATGTCCATCTATGAGAGTGCTCTACCCCGTACCCTGGAAGGGCAGGGGGAGCTTTATTTTTATATCTCTAAGTTCTGATGTTTAAATTTCTTTATAAATTTATATGGTTATTAAAATCAAATAGTTGTTCACAAAATTGATTTGTTATATGAGGCAAGATTTAGTATGACTTACCAGTCTTTTATTATAAATAAATGGTGACATTGTTGTTGAAGTGGACCTAAATTGGGACCACTAAAGAAAATCTCTAAACACAGTATAAGTTTAAAAGATATATTGACTTTAAAAGATAGAGAGAAAAGTGTTGGTGTAAGAATAGCTTATAAACAGCCTAATAGTGGTCTGTGTCCAATATCAATTAAGAGTATAAGGCTTTTGATTAATAAGAGTTCATTAATATATAGATAATGGTTTCATAACATTTACTTATTGCTTAATGTTCAAGAATACATTAGATGTAACTCTACTATCATTTTTTAAAAATAGTCAATATTACTTTAAAAAATGAAAGTTCAAGTTCATAGATTTTACAGACTTTGATTGAATAATCTAGAATATTGAGAAATATTTCTCTTTTTAGTCTTGCTATACAATCTATTTCAACAGTTTGTTGTATTTTATGCAAAGCCAATACTTTAGAGTAGTTTTCTAAAAATGAAATACCAATTAGAAATGAAATACTTTTATAATAAAGAAGAGGTCAGATAATAATATGATCTACATAGCACACATTTGTATTGGTTTCATACAAAGACTAATATAGAGTTTTAATTAGAATAAATAAAAAAATAAAGTTGAATTTTACTATTTTTCTAAATTGGAAACCAATTTTTAAACACTCAGTTTATTGGTTACAAAGTCAGGAAATTAAAAGCAAATATCTTCAACTTGTAAGATTAAAGAAAATCTCAAAGTAATTTAAAGCTACAAATTTTTAATTAAATTTACAATTGTAAATAATCTTGATTTCACAAAGAACTACAAGACTTTTTCCTTTTTAGTTTGTTTGCTGTGTTTCAAGCCCTTCCATAAAAACAAAACAAAACAAAACAAAAAAAAACATCCCCCTCTAAAAAAAAAAAACCCAGACCCCAATTCTGCAAAACTTATAAGAAAGTAAATGAATTCATTTAAGAAAACACAATGCCTAGAAAATCACAAAGAAATGTTGTTAACTGATTAAATAATGAATTAAATTTAAAAGTTTTGCTGATGACAAATTCAACAAAAGCAATGAAAAATGAATAAAAAGCAAAAAAACTGTTTTTAATGAAAAAAAAACAAACAAAAAAACAAAAACATTTGTGTTGAAAATCAGAAACTGACTTTTAAAATGCTGTCCTCAAATTCAATATTCAGCTGAATTTATTTGAATAATCTTCATCAAAAGAAAAAGGCAAAATGGCTACGCTTTTTATCCAAATGTATTTTCTGACTTTGAAATCAGGTTTTATGATTGTTGTTTTTTGTTGATATTGAATTGTTTCTTAAGTCAGACATTGACAAGGTCATTACTTTGATTGGAATTCATGATCAACACAAAGTAATTATGAAATACACAAAGCACACAAACAAGTAAAACATTACTACAAGTCAGGCTTCAATAATTTTCAGTTGTGTCAATGATTCAGTTTTACATTCAAAGAATAGAGATATTAATAAACAAAATTCTACCAAAAAAAAAAACGTTAACCCCCCCCCCCAATATTCCTTGATATTCATTAAGCCTAATGTCTAATAAATTAACAACTTTTTTTCCTATGAGTTATTTGTATGATCTCTTTATTAGGCAACAAAAAGTCAAAGGTTTTGTTGATTTCTGTTTTATTATAAGTTAGGCTTTATTTCATTGTTTGAAACATGAATAAGAAAAACAAAATAATTTGTAACTCAGCCAATTTTTACTTAATTTGTCTTTCAACCTTTGGAATAAAAAAAAGAAAAAAAGAGATTTTATTGAATCAACTCAAATAATTTAAAATGCCTTTCTATTTTATATAAAAATAAATTGCATCTGTCTCCATCAGAAATAACATTCATTAACCAAATTATAAATTAAAATTTGGTTAATTACTTGGTAATTTTATTCATTACTTTATCATCATTGTTTTATTTTTTTATATTAGCAATGATATTATTAATAACTATTTGAAGTTGATGTTATTTGAGGACATATCAACAAAAATGTTTGGAAGAGGACTGGAGCATTAAATTTAAAAGCTCGACCCCACAACTAAGTTTCTTGTAAGAAAACAAGAAAAAATTGAATCCAAAATATTAGAAAAGAAAAATTAAATTTTTTTAATGAAACATGTCTGAATAATGATATTCTGCTTAAGTATACTAAACTTAAAACGCATACACTGTCGGTATATCATGTTTATAGTAATGGATGTAACTGACCTACCATTTATCACCTTATATATTTCATTTTCCCATTGACAGCTAAATATTTTAGCTGATTGGTTGTGTCATTTTAGTGAATCAATGATTTAGAAATGCAGGCCCAGAATAAAAGGAATATAAAACACAAATTCAATGTGTTAAAGTCCCTACAAATCTCTTTATATTAATTTCCAAATAAAAAAAACTTTTTCAATAAATTCAATCTTATAATGTCGTCAAATTTTTCTCCCCAAAATGTTCACTCTCAGAAAACAACCTCCCCCCAAAAAAACAAAAAAGAATGAGGGTGAGGATCATTAGTGACAGGAACTGATTTACAGAAAAGGCATTTTTCAACTTGGTTCCAAATGCAAGACATCTGCTTTATATCAACCCACAAAATAGCAATAGAAAAATAGTAAAAGACAAATTAGGCTAACCTAATTTTGGTTGAAGTTACATAAAATCTCACTCCTCCCCTTCTTTCCACTTCAACTTCTCCTCATATTTTCTTATTTATTATCATTTATTGAGTCCTTATTTGAACCTTCAGTGAAGCATCATCATCAGCAACAGCAACACTTCTTCTCTGTAGATATAATAACTATTATTATATTAAACGTTTGGTTCAGCATAATCTTGACAGCATTTCAGAATGAGACTAATGCAACAAGACTTGTGACTAATGGACAGCTTCATTGAAATATTCCTAACTTTTAGGCACTTAGATTGTTCAACAGACGACTCCTTCTCTGTTTCTCTAGCCCTTCTTAGTATTTCTAATTGCATTATTAACTCTAATACTGAAATACATATGCAAAACACTGATCACATGACTACCAACAACAACAACTCAATGGTTATGACTGTTGCCTGGAGGTCCATGTTTGTTCTCTGATTGGTACAGGTATTCTTATCTAACACTAATTAACCAACTTAACATAAAAAAAAATTCATGGCTCACTAGGACTAATTAAGATTAACAAATAAAATGATTGGTTATTCATGATGTGAGTCTTGAAAAATGTTCTAACAATCATTTTTTTTGGTTGGTACAAGATTGATAAGCATGAGGAAATGATTAAAAGCTCTGGTATAATAAGCAGATAGCCATTCAAACTAGACCAACTAAATTTTAATCTCTCAAAACAGATGACTAAAACTTAAAAGATAAAGAAATAAGAGATATACAAAATAGTTCTATCTGCTCTACTATTACTACTACATGTGTTCTTGTTAATCTATGGTTTACCCAAACTTTGTGATTTGTGTCTGGTATTGATAACTGTATCTGACCAATACTAATTATTCACAAAACAGTCAAAGAAATAAAAGATAATAATTATTTGGCATAATCTCAGTAAATAGAAGAAATAACACGAGGAATGATGTTCTTTATAGTTTTACTAATCAAAGTCAAGGTATTTTCTAACATCAAATAAAATAAAAAAAAATCTTCATGCTTTGCTGTTTTTAAACTGAGAAACTAAAAAAAATATTTTTTCATCTTCGAATGCCATCATAAAATACAAAAAAAAACAAAATGAGTTGAAATATTTTTTTATTTTATTTTTTCTTTTTACAAAAATCAAATCAGTTTTATTTTTTTATGGATGCAATATTTAATGCTTGATTGAATTCTTTTTCTCTTCAAACATTGAAATTCTGGCTTTCTTGACAAGTTAACAAAGCAGATTTCAAATAGTTTTTTTATTTCCTTTTTTTTATAATATGAAATCCCATTCACTTAATGAGAACATTTGGTTTATGGCTTGTTTCAAGATAGTTAAATTATTTTAGGTAAGGAATCACTGTTATTCATATTTTCCTCCAAATAGAGAAATATTCTAAAAGTACAAACAATATAGTTGGAACTTTTAGCATATTTTCATACATGAGTTTGAACAATTCTTTAAAAAATAGAGGAGAAGAAAAATAGAGAAGAAGAAAAATAGAAAGAAGAAAAATAGAGAAGAAGAAAAATAGAGAAGAAGAAAAATAGAGAAGAAGAAAAATAGAAAGAAGGAAATCTAAAAAAACAATACGAAAAAGAAAAAGAAAAAAAGTAGAATAAAGAAAGAAAAAAAATTTAGGAAAAACAAGAACAAGAGAGAAGAAAAAAGAAAAGAAAAGGGAATGATTGAGGAGAAGGGCTTGTAGTCACTGATGACAAGGAATATTGAAGTGTCAGAAGAGACTTATAGTCACCCTGGCTTCACAAGGCACCACCAGGTGTTGGTAGAATCTGATGATGCCGGGGGGGGGGGGAGAACTAAAGGAGAGTAAAAATCTGAAAGCGGGGATTGAGTGGATTCTGCATGAGCATCAGGAGGAGACTTGTTGTCACTTTGACTTCATTAAATACCACTGATCTTAAACAACATACAAGTGCTGCTGTATGTGACCAAAGTGAAAATCCAAATGTTAAAAGTAGAAATGATTAAATAGACCTTAATATAAAAAATATTTTAATAGAAATTATTAAATAGAAAATTGAAAATATTAAATATTTGAATAGAAATCATTAAATGACCTTGAAGAATTTTTTACCAATAGATTTTTAGAAAAGAATTCTTTCAATTGATTCTTTTTTTCAGAATGATTTGATTTAAATAATCTTAAAAAAAAAAGGTTATAATTTAGATTTGTTTTTAGGAAATTAATGACTAAAGGGATTGTATTTAGATTCAAGTTACTCCTATCATTTTGGCTCATGTTCTTTCAGCTTTCTTCAGACATTTCTCAAATTTAACAAATCTTTGCATCAAACTCATTGTTGTTTTAAGTCTCTTGATTCCTCTGATAAACATATGGAGGCAACGATGCTCTTTGTTAGGGATATGTGTTAGGGTTACTGTCATTTTCTCTTTTTACAGAATTGGATCAAATTCATTATGGCCTTAGTGATAATTAAATAAAACCAATGAGTGATATGGGCAATTCTACCCTCGGCTGCCAATATACATAAATTCCTATACATATCTACAATCATACATTATGGATATCAAAGCCAAAGGGTGTGAATATAAAGTGATACCAGGACATTTCTTTTGAGGTTTATAGGTTTCTGATTGAAATGAAAAAAAAAAAAAATCCTAAATCTTACATTCCATAAATTGAGTTTAAGGCTGCCTAGACACATCAATTGAACAATGGGGTAAATTTGTGTTTTTGAGTTTACAACAATTTTGAACAGAAGATTTTCGTGTTTGTGTAATTCTTGAAGAAGGCTGAAGTTCTTTTCAGCTGAAATATTATAAACAAAAATCGCAAAATGAATCCAAACTCGTCTAATAAATTCAAATAATTGAAAATTTGCAAATATTTTTTTTTGTAATTCCAAAATAGTTTTAAAGGCTTACTAAATTGACATGAAATGAAATCTTTGGATTTGTTTGAATTCAAAAATAGAGAAATGTTTTTCCTGCTGATTTTGTTGGTATTTGTGTAGAAAAAGCTTCCTTTGTTTTGAGGGAAGATGATAGCTTTGATATCTGTAGGTTGCTTATAAAGTTCATGGATTTAAGATAAGTAGGAAATATTTATGTTAAAATCCACACTAGGAATCTTAGTAGGTTTACAGGAAATAAATGTCTAAAAGCACTTTCAGAATGTGTTACATCTTACTTTAAAAGTTTTAAAATAAATACAAGTTTTGTAGATGATAAGAATCTGAATTGAATCACGGTTTTAAAAAGGTTTTAAAACTCAATTTTGAAGAGGAAAAAAAATTACTTTTTAATTTCTTTATAGTTTAGATTTTATTGGAACTGAATTTTATTTCTTTTTAAAAGTTTAATTTTTGAAATTGACATTTTTTTTCTATTTAAACTCAATTTAATCCGGGGTTGTTTATTGTTGGCACAATAAAATTTGTATTAAATTAGAAGTTAGCACAATAAATCATGTAGAAGTTTTACTTTTGGAGTTTCTTTTTTGAACTTTTAGAAAAAAATTTTTCCTAGTAAATTTTCTGTCTAGAATATTTTTTGGAGCATCTACAGATTGTTAACTATAAGCAAACTTGCAATTCCAATGAATAACTTATAAAAACTTATTAGACTAAGCACCAGTTATTTAGTCTATTTCTAATTAAAAAAATCTAATTAAAAAATCTTTTTACCTAATATTTTCTCCTTTTCATTCTTTGAACTTTTTTATCTGAAGCAACTTGATGGATGTAGAAAAAGCACAAAAAATGATCCCAAGAAATGCTCAACTAATTCACGTTCAGTGTGAATATATATAAAAGAAACTTTTAGAGGGCAATTCTTAAAAGTTTGGTAAGTGAATAAAGATAGCAATAGCTATTTTTAATAAATATCAATATTCAAATTTAACCTTTATTTTTTTAATACTCATTTTTTGATAATTTCCTAATAAGTCTGTGATATCATCTAAACATTAGCTGATTCTTTTTTTTTTCAAGAAATGTTTGATTTGCAGACCAAATGCTGCAATAATCAAGAAGCAAATTATGTCATAGAAAAAAAAAGAATTATGAAATAAAAAATAAAAATTGCAGGATTTTGAAGAAAAGAAAAAAAAGGGGGGTGGCATTTTAAGGTGAAAGGCAAATTGAAGTTTAAGATTTGTTCAATATTTGTTTCTTTTTCGAAATTTATTCCCAAGGCAAAAGATGAGTGAGATATTTGTCTAATGCTTTTTAAACAGCATTTCTTCAATTTATTATTTTGGAAAGTCATTTGCTTGAGGCAAAAATCTAAATTTTAACATGGAATTTTATTTCCAGGAAAAAGAAAAAAAATCCTTAAACAAGGAAGTGATTTGATATTTTCCTTGAATTTCAAATAATGTGATTTTCCTTCACTTGGATTTTGTGAGAAATTCTGTGTTTTTGCTGAAGGGCATGCTTATTAATTTGAATATCCATATGGAATAATCGATAAAAAAAAGTGCCTCTGTAAAGCAAAAGATTCAGAGTTAAGCATCCAAAAATGATTGCATTTACTTTAAAACAAAAAGCAAAATTAAAGTTTCCTTTTTGGTTTTTTAAAGTCATCATTTTTATTATAGCAACATTTAATTCATTTCAGAAAATTAGCCAAGCACATAATAGCTGACAGTTTCATAACTAATAAAGATTATTGAGAATCCAGCTATTCATACATAGATGATGATGATGTTGATGACAATCATAGCAGTAGTGATGGTATTTTTGGTGTCAAATTATTTGATTGCATTTTATAGAAATTAAAATGATGTGTCTAATTAAATAGTTTGTTTTTATTTGATGGTAAACTGTGGTCAGTTGGGAAGAAAATAGAAGTGATGTATTTACACCAGTGACACGAGGGGAGGACGAACAGAAGAGAGAAGGGAAGAACGCTGGCTGTTGATTGTTATTGTCATGAGAGGAATTACTTTGTTTTAAATGGACAAGGGTTACATTGTTTTGGATGGACGAGGAATCGAAGAAGAAGCATCCATGGCATTTGTGGATTGATTGTTAATTGGATAGGGTAAGTGGGATTAGAGTTTATATCTTGATTGATAACTACATCAATGTAGGTAAATATATATATACAAGTAAATTTTTTTTTTTTTCTTGGCTGGACTTCGCAAATGAAGATTCTAAGAACGTGGTTGTCTATATCGGTTGCAAGCACGCTTGTTGCTGATGAGCCCAATATGGGACAAGCAGGCTCGGCCACAGTGACTGCAGGGAAATGCCACCTCGGGAATTACCGCTGATGTAAATATCATATATACATATATAAATATATATATATAAGTAAATATGGTTTCAAAGAGTGAAGGAACCCCTCTCCTTATAGGTATATTTTCATGAGCAATTGTGGTGGCCACAAGATTAAATGCAGGCAACTGTTCATTTAAATCCTAGTTGAAAAACATTCACCAGTTGCTCCAGGTTTGAGAGACTCATTAACTTGAAACAACACTAATTAAAAAGCGCGCAGATGCAGATCATGATATCCCATAAGTTGTGCACCCAAAAGAAGTAAAACTCTAAAAGAGAAAACCTATAGTCTAGTTGTTATAATGATAAGGCAATTTGCCATAGAGCACATTAATATGACTTTCTGTTGAATCCAAATTCAAATGGTTGAATGTTTATAGACAGAAATGACATAAAAAAGCAACAAAAAGATGTTAATGAATTCTAGAAAGGTTTTGTTTAATGGCAAAATCAAATTGATCTTTTTTTTTATTATCAAAGATGAAGTGTTTTTCAAGTTTTTAAAGTAGATTTTTCAAAGTAGGAAAAGTAAATGAAGACAAGTAAAGCTTGTTATTTAGTAATGAAAAATAATGAAATGATGTGGAAGTAGATAAAAAGATTGAGTAGACATTAAGGGGCCACTTGGTTCAAGCCTCATTGGGCATTGATAATAAATAGATGCAGTGAAAAAAAAACAAAATTAGGATAAAAGGACAATTCTTGGATATGGATTTTTTTGGGAGCTTCTTTATCTTTTCTTGGCTTCAGTATCTTGGGCTTCAGTTTTGTCGACAAAATTAGAAACAGTTTTGTAATTCAATCTTATTTTTATTCTCTAATCAACAAATATACAAGTTATGATAATAATCAAAATGTTAGCGGGACTAGCAAGAAAGAAAAAGTTTGCACCAGGTCTGAACTGGGTTATAAGTTTTCTTTTCATTAAATACTTCCATTTTCCCAGAGTTGTCTTTAAGTCTAACTAAACAACCACATTGAGCAAATTAACTTTCAATGTAGAAGTTTTATGATTCTTAAAGGCACAATAGGATTTCTATGCTGACCTCCCCACACCAAAAAAATGATGGAGCATTTTAATTCAAATAAATCATGAATAGAAAAGGACAAAGTACAAATTTAGATTTATATAAAGTCTAGATTTCTCTCTCTCTCTGTCTCTTTCTTTCTCTCTCTCCCTCTCTCTCATTCAGACAGCGATTGTGGTGCATTGGTAAAAGCTCGGGCTCTGGAATTGTATTACGCAATTTCAAATCCCAGTCAAAACCATTACTTTCATGTTAGTTGCCTCAGGCAGATGGGGCTCATTAACCAGGGCAAGCAAGTCATCTAGGTGAAGGATAACATTGAATTCAAAAAGCCCAGGTAGTATATAAAGCACATAAAAATAGCCTTGAGCCTAACTTGGTTTGGTGCTTGACCAAGTTTATATATATATATATATATATATATATATATATATATATATATATACAGTATATAAGTCAAGTACCAATGGTCCATAAAAATGATTGTGTCATTTTGTGTAGGTTTAGATATTCCTGTTTAAACAGAAAGCTTGTTTTTATTTTGGTTTGCTTTTTATACTCATTTTAAAGGCAACTTTTGTTTCTCAGCTGAATAGATTCAATTCTAATTCAAACTTATAACCAACATCTATCAAGTTGTCTGAGCCTTTCAAGTCTAAGAGACTTTTTATGTTAATCTACTTCACCTTTATTTGTCAGCCATTTTGTTTACATAGACAAATCTGTAATGAGAGCAGCTGGTCATTAAAATGATCTGCTGTCCATTGTGAACAACCAATCATGGTGAAATTGAATGAAACAATATCTACAATAATACAACTTCATGTAATACAACAAAACACACACTTATAGAGACTAAAACAGGAGTTAGCTTATTGCTTGGCAAGAAAATATTCATGATGATTTATTAATGATATAATTGTTACACTAATTTGAAGTGACATTAAATAACCTCTAACACAAAAGTAGGCCAATCTAAATTTGCTTAGTTTTGAGAAAGTTCTTTTGCTATAAATGGTTTCTAGTTCACTGCGTCATTCAGTGTTTGAAGTCTAAGCACTTCTACCAAGTTATTAGCTTCACTTTATGTGACCAGCCAATTATAGCGACAGAAATACTTGTTCCTAATGTGGACAAATTAAGCTGAATACACTGATATGATATTATCTATAAGTGCTTGAAAATTTAAAAAAAATAAAACCATGTATAAATTCTAACACTTTAGCATCTAATAGTGTGATGGTGTTAGTATATCTGCCTATTTTTTTTTATGAAGTTGTATTATTGGATTATATTCTATAAAGTTATCGATAAGCTCTCTCTTAAAAAATATCTAAAAATGGTTCTACTGTTAAAGAGAAGATGAGAAAAATGGACGAATAAAATATTTGGAAATGAAGTTAGGATGAAGTTTGGTTTTTATTGGATATTATCTGAAATTACTTGTTTAATAGAAAGTTTTACTTAGATTCATATGAACAGAATAATTGCTTTGTATTAGGAAATAATTTGATTCAAAAATTCAGTTTTTGTCACTTTATTGAGAAATAGTTTCTAGAAATTTTCAATCATAGTTTTTATTTTTATTTTTGAGATGAGGTAAACATAAACACCTGAAGAAGGCCTGAGGGAGACTAGGCCGAAACGTAGTGTAATAACATAAAAAAATACCTACTAAGATGAG
>JAUZSX010332475.1:0-10971 GCA_034780655.1 Idiosepius hallami | reverse complement strand
GATATTGAATATTATTCATGTAATAATCCGGCCCACCAATAACTTCATTTTCCTAAATCTGGCCCACCGACTGAAGATGTTGCCCACCCCTGATCTAGAAGCATGATACAATATGTCAAAGATTGAAATCGGAGAATGAATTTTGGTGACCTTTTTTTTTTTTATGGCATTGAGAGTGGAGCATTGGTAAAAGATTGGACTCTGGAATTGTATGAAACGAGTTCAAATCCTAGTCAAAACCATTTCATTTACCTTTACCCGCCTCGGCAGATGAGGCTCTTTAACTTAGGAGAGTAACTCCCTAACACTGATTATAAAAACCTTGGTGGATGAGATCTGTTAAATCAGCAAGAGTAACTCATCTAGGTGGAGGGCAATACGGGATATAATAAATATGTAAAACAGGTCTTGGGCCTAACTTGGGTCTGTACTCAACCAAGTAGATATACTCTTGCTCCTCTTACACCAGTTTAAAAAGCCTCATTAATACAAGTATCTCCTTCCTACCTGAGTACCCAACCCAGGCACCCCCTTCATATACTCCACCTCATTTGTGATTGTGCCTGTGGGTCTAGGGTTGGATTGTTCATGTACCAACGAACTTTAAGGGTGAAGATAGTCATCATTGATTGACAATGCACAACCAAGAGAGATAAAGCCTATTTTTTATCTGAGACTTGAATAATTCATTATTACTATAGATTAATTCTAATCCAAACTCATTTCACAAATGCAGATTTGAATTGTTTTTATTTCATTTCATTCTCCAGAAATATTGATTTTGGTGACCTGCTCACTCCTGAAATCCGTGCAGTCCATCCCTACACAACATACGATCTTATTGCTAACATTATTCATGATGGTGATTCCTCTGGTACTGACAAAGGAACTTATCGTGTACATACTTTGCATAAGGTAAGAAAAATACAACTATTATTTCATTACACTGTTCTCTTTTTTTTTTTAGAGTTTTCTGCACTTCTTTTGGGGAAGGCCATTTTGCCTAGTGGGTAGGCAGTCAGACTTTGGAATCATAGCATGCGAGTTCAAATCCCAGTTGTTCCATTTGTGTTCATAATTGGTCTAATAACATTGGGAAATGTATAAATCCCAAATTTCCTCCAGCTATGGGTTAAATAGCCAACATTGAGTTCTTAAAAAATTGGTGTGTATACAATGATTGTTCTTGGCATTAAATGACCTAATTGTCAAGGTCAAGCTTAATTCTCAGATTATTAATTTTATTTGGGGAAGAGAGTTTTATAACACAGTGAATGGCATGTTGAAAAGTTAAATTAATCCATTGAATTTAGTCCTGTGGTGACCCTTTTGTGTTAAATATGGTGCTGTGAGCAGGATTTGAACTTAAGAAACCATGGCACCAAATATAGCACCAAAAAAGTCACCAGGGGACTGAGTACTGTTGGTTACTTGAACTTCATCATATGCCTTTATAATGCTGGTTAGGCACAAAATATAACACAATGCAAAGCATATTATAAACTTAGAAATGAAAAGCCCTCTGGTGGCCCATCTCTCTTATAAATTAGAACCCTTTTTTTTTCTTTTTTCAGGGAACAGGGAAATGGTTTGAGCTTCAAGATTTACACGTGGCTGATATCCTACCCCAAATGATTACATTATCAGAAAGTTACATTCAGGTAGCCATCTTTCCACTTTTGCATTACTTTTTTGTATCTGACAAGGACACCATCATGCTTTGAAAATGTAACATATCAACCAGATAATGACTGCTAGTTTAAAATACATCTAGATATTTATTTTTTCTTAAGAAAGTTATAATCCAATGACTCCATGTTGTAATAATTAGTTAATAAAACACTACTCTGAATCTGCATTAGCAGCTTGAGTGGAGCAGTAGTAAAAACTATAGATAATATCATATTGATTCTTCCTAAACACACACACACACACACAGTGGGCAAAAGTAGATATACAGTTATAAAGAAATGTTTATATGCTTTATACTGGCTGATTGTACGTGTTTATAAATCGAGTTTATTTAATTGACTTTTACTTTTCATAACTGTATAACTACTTTTGTCCCTGTATATTATTTGAAATATGTAAATCTACTTGTATAATCCTCGTTTATCTTTTAATTTTGATTTTTTTAGATCTATGAAGTTCGTAAAGACATCCGCAATCCTTTTTACAAACCCCCAAGCCAAGATAAAATGGAGGAACAGTCAAGATAACATTGGAGACCTTTTGGCCGTCACACGATCAGAAACCTTCAAAGAAATTCATTCACTCATCAAGTTTGTTAATTTTTGCCATCAAAAAATAATAAAACTTATCTTCATTTAGTTTTTCTTTTTTTTGTTGAATTCTTTCTCTTTTCACTAACTTTATTTTGTTGGGTTTTTGTTTGCTAACTTGCATTGAAAGAAACTAATATCGACTAAAATATATTAACAACTAATTCATTTAGTTATTCCATGGAATTTTATAAATACAAATATTAAATGAATTTATGTTTATTGATGTTAAAGAATTTAGTTGCTTTAAGGTATTTATTACTTAAAAATAGTTTTTTATAATAGAAAAGACCCTTAAAAATTTTTTTCAAAATATGGATGGCATCCGTCTGTCTCTAGAGACAATGGATAAATGTCGATTCTGCAGCCGGAACAGTGGCAGTAATGTGGCCTCTCCAGGGTAAAAGGCCTGGGCAAAGTTTTTTTGGGGACATCTTTGATTCTGCCTTTCTCAGTACTTGCCAGCAGAATTCAAAGTATTTTTGGCAACAGGAGCTACCAGTACAAGCTGAGTACAGTTTTAAAACTTCTTTCAGGGTTTACTCCCTTAACCTTCCCTTAGGTTTGTACTTCAAAGTTTTCTTTTTCCTGGATGCCTGTCTTCCCAAAGACTAAGAATGCGTCTACCCAGTGCGTTTTAATAGCGCCCCCAGATACTAACCTGGGTATTTTACTGCCTGGCATAGGATACAGTACCTGGTATTTGTAAATGGTCTTCCATCAACTACTGACCAGGCTCGATGTTGCTTAACTTCAGTGATCTGATGTCTTAGCGCGACATGATGATATAAATAGTTGATCTTTTATTTATACTTTACTTTTTTACCAGTTAAATTGGGTTTGTTTATTTAGAGCTTAAAGGAAATCCTGGAAATGTCCTCCACTGGCATTAAGACATTATTTTCTATTGCAAACCACTTTCTCAGACACCCTGTGTAATAGGGTCACATTATCATCATTATTTTGAAATTTAGGTGAATTTTTTTTCTTTACCTAGCAATATTTGTGTACACTCAAGCCTTCTGGTCGATATTTTATTCAATATAAACTCTTAAACCATAGAAATGGCTTTTAAAGATTAACAACACAATTATAATTTTTGTAAAAAGATTTATTTTATTAAAAATTCAATTTAAAAGAATTGCAATACTGAACGTGCAGAAAAAAATTCTTTGATTGGCAGACAGTGGCACTGCTGTAAAATATTCACTTTTGAAATTGAGCCAAAGGGATTCCCCAATAAAAAAGGATATTTTATGTTTCAATAACGCAGGAAGGTGTTGAAAAACTGAAAAGATTAAAAGAAAGTGAAATATTACTAACCATAGTAATAAAAGATTCTTTACTATTTTAATATTTATATTTGATGGCCTGTAAACTTCTGTTTTACATGGAATAATTCAATACTTCAATCGTAATCTGTATATTGGATCCAAAAATCTGATCATTCTCAGTCCTCACCTAAGGGGTTAAATTTAATTGAGAACGTTTATTGCTTGTATGGTCAGTTGTGTGTGTGGGGGGTAAGTTCTTTCAGTCTGAATATCTAATGCATTCGAATAATCATACTAGAAACATCTGTCCGTTGTTTCCAGCTCTTATGAATCTGATCCGGCATATAATTTATAAAATGCCAAGTCTCATTATAGAGAACTTAGGCTTTTTCAGAACAAGGGTTTTTGTTTTGGGGTCCCAAGCTTTTAGTCTTCATGGACCGTCCGCAGAAATGTTCAGAAAGCTAGAAACACTAGAGAGCTGTCTCATTACAAACATATCAACTTTATGTATGGGGCAGCGATGGTGGAGCATTGGTAAAAGCTCTGAGATCGTATTACGCGAGTTCAAGTCTTGGTCAAAACCATAACTTTCAGTTTAGCAGCCTCGGGCAGATGGGGCTCGTTAACTCGGGAGAGCAGCTCATCTAGGTGAGGTGAAGGGTAACACCACGTAAAAACGGCCTTGTGCCAAATTTGGGTTGGTGCTCATCAAGTAACTATATCAACTTTATGTATGATAGGATCAAACTTTACTGATTCAGCCAAATAGCTGCTTGATGTCCGGCATTTTCAATTATTGTATTTCCCTGCATATGAGCTGACCCCCAAATACTGTAATCCAACTATTTCATCAAAGCCGGACCCTAAATATAATTAGTCTAAAAGCTGCAGCATCAGCCATACTTTTTTTTAAATTTTGACTACTTGTATACAGGGAAATACAGTATTTAATTATTTATTCATCCCTATCATTGGTCTGAAGAAAATATAATATTAGGTTATTAAGAATGAAATGTCCGATTTAGAACTGATACTTTATTGTACAAAATCTTAAAACAGCCTAGAATCAGACAGTTCATTCTTAGTGACCTAATGTGATTAATACATTGCTTTTCTCAACTTACTTGTGACTTTGAAAATTGTGCCATATGTGGTTGTTGTTCAACTCTATGCTGATCAAATACATCTGGAAAAAAAGAAATAAATATGTCTTTTACACTCATTTTTACAGCTTTTTAAATGGTCCATAGTCTTAACTCTATAATTCTTCAAACACCAGAATGTAGAAATGCTCAGGTTAGTGTCTGGGGGTAAGGTTAAACCACTGGGAAAGAATGCCAGTATGTTGCTTGATGCAACCTGCATCAAGCAACATACCCGACTGGCATTCATTAATTTAATAAGAAATTGTTGTGGATTGTTACCTTCCAATGTTGTCAATTTACAGCTAATTTGAATAAAATCCGTCCAAGAAATTGCTTTTTGGATTCCTCCATATCTGGTCTCAATTGCTTTTAACACACTGTTATCCAATCGAATGCCTTGAAAAAAAGAAAAATGGTTTTATCACATTTGCTCAACACTAGGTTTTATAGTATCTTTAGCTGAAAAATATTGGCGGTTAGTTTTATTAGTTTGCTTAATTTTACTATTAATAACCTTTTGAATATTATTCTCTTAATAGGCAGTAGGATCTGTGGTGATTAGCCACAATTTTAGTAAAATTATTTTTATTAAAAAAAACAAATTGTTTTGAACATTTTTTTTTTTTGCTTATTTTTTTAACTTTGTTTAACAAAAGAAAAAGAAATAAAGTAATGAGTGGATAGACCAAAGCAAATTCAAAATTCCATTGGTTTAGCGGTGAAAGTTCTATCTTTTTTATAGAGAATATTTGGCTCAAGGATTTTGAATGAAAATTGTTCATTTATTTTATATATCTGAACAACAGTTGGAAGCAGGCCTAAGCATTTGGTGAGTAAACTACAAACTTATTTACGTCTTGACTAAAATTTGCTGTGTTTAATAGCTGTTAATTTTTTTTCCTAAAATTTAGGTTTCATTTATTTTAATCAATTTTGCTTGTGATACATAAAATACATGCTTTATGCTTATTTACTAACCTGAACTAATTTTTTATGCAAATGACCATTTAAAATATCCATAAAAATTTATGAACTAGAATTTGATCCCTAAAAACGAATATGCCCCAAACAGCATTATCTTGGGTAGAAAAAAATTGAATTTTATATCACAATGACCAATTTCCATTAAAAAAAGTACAGAACTGCAATTTAAAGAAAGATCATATTTCTGTCCTGTCATAAGGGTGTGCAAGCAGTTTTGAAGAATAGCCGCTCTTCAAGTTTGACAACCTTTTTACTACAATAACCGGGAGAACATTTAACTTTATTTCTTCAGAATTTTACACAAAAAATAATAATAATTTTAAGGAAAGAATATTTAAATATTAAAATTTAAAAGAAAGAATATTTTTTATGGATGCATTTAATAATTCTGGGAAAAATTTTACACTTTTCATCATCCTATTTTGTTGTATGAAGTTCTGAAGGAACAAAAGTAAATATCCTTTTACTTATTGATCTGAAACTGTTGCCAGGGCTAAACATACGCCCAATGGTCAAAAAAAGAGTTGTCAAACTTGAGGGACAGAACTGCCTGTGTGTAGGTTTTCTCTGCTAGAACTAAGAATGCTGCATTTATTCAGGGTTTGAAATGATTGTTGTCCTTTACCAAAATGGGTTTATTCTCTAAAGTTAACAAGCCTCATCAACCCAAACCAAATGAAAGAAAACCGTAAAGTGAATTCTTTTCTAAATTGCATTAATTATAAATGATTATCACAATTAATGATGTAAAGAAAAATGAAACATAATGTAATAGGCAATTGCTTATTTAGAGCTGTTATTAAGGGAGAGTCTAAGTAGGTTATCTTAAACTCACCCAGTTTTTGGAGTAAAGAATTCAGTTCGTATGTCTCAATAAATCCAGTACCATTTCGATCAGCTGACAAAAAAAGTTCCTAAATATTTTGGAGAGAAAAGAAAAAATTTATAAATTTATTTTTAAAATTAAAGAAAAAAATAAAATTAACCAGATGAGAGCAAAGAAAAGTAATAATTTAGAATAATACCCTTAGGAAAGGTTGTGAATCCTTTTATCATTTCTAGTAATGAATTGAACAGTTCAACTCCTGTTATTCAAACAATGTGTTTAGAAAAGTTTATTCATCAACTATTACACCCAGTGGTATGTTGGGCAACAAATTTATTCGCTGTTTCCGTAGCATACTTGTTTTACGAGAAAGAGTTACTAGTCTTATGCTCAACCCCCAACCTGGAGGACCTTTTGTGGGCTTTTAAAATTAATGTTGCACTTCATCTAGATGAGATACTCTCCCGAGTTAAAGACCCCAACCTGCCCGAGGCAGGTTAAAGAAGATGCAATGGTTTTGACTAGGATTTGAACTCTTGTAATATGATTCCATAGTCCAAGCTTTTTCCAATGCTCCACCTTGTCGCCTAGAAAAAAATCATTGTTGATATAAAATGACTAAACTAAATCAATTAAGAAATGCCAATGATCCTATAACCTCCTTGCTGGAGGTAATCAGAAATGAGTTAAAGAAAAAGATTAAAAAGAAAGAAAAAACTTGAAACTCACGTGGTAGACTTTAATTTCTTTCCAAGCAGATCGCATTTCTTCAACATTTAGTTTTCCTGATTGATTTCGCTACAGAAACTTAAAGATAAATAATCTTTTATCATCATGGAAATAGGCTGCGGGACTAAAGTTGGAGATTACTCTAGATTTTTCATTCTGTTACCTACACTTAGCTTGGAAGAAATAAAATTGGCAAACCAATGCCAATAAACAACATACTGTTTCCCCCCACCCCAGCTATGGATTAAATAGTCAAAATAAGCCACTCGTTCCACACGAGACTAAGATTATCATTCCTACCAGCCAAAAGCACTGCTAAAACCTACCTCTACCTTTTTGTATATCACTTTTTGCTTCTATTGATACAAATCATATTTATCCCAATGAGGTTGAATGGAGTCTCTCTAAGCTTTGGTTAGCTATCCACGTAGTGATGGAGTCATGATAATAATACTATGATATAGGACTTGCAACCATGTCATTACTAGCCATTTGAAACTGTTATGGGTTTGGCATGGGTTAGCGAAATCCATAACTGTGACTACAGTCGACTGATGATGATGACCACGTTTTTTTAGTCATTCTTTCAGGATCATAATGCTTATATAAATTCATATGTCCAATCAAGTAGTGTTTTATGGCATATCAACCTTTTTAGGTAATTTAATGCCAAGAACATTTTTATGTATACACATGTAATTTTTTTTTTTTATAATTACACAATGCTTGCTATTTAACCCATAGCTGGAAGGAATGTGGAGGATTTATACCTTCATTAATTAGGACAGAAAATGGAACAACTAGGATTTAAACTTGCGTACTATGATTTTGAAATCCGACTGCTTACCCACTAGGCCCTAATGGACTCTTCCCCCCCCCCACCAATCAAGTTAATGAGCCCATTGGTAATGTTGAATCAGTATTATTACAGTATTGGATTAGTGTTAAAGCATGCTAAATAATATGCAAGATAAAGTCTTGAGAAAAAATTATTTTTTTATACAAATAAACTCCTCCTTTAAAAAGGATACATCCATCATGGCTAAAACGCTGCGACATGTATCCAAAGAAAACTTCAATTCTCTTTTGAAATCTACAACAAAAAATGACAGAAAAATTAATACACAACTGGAATGACCTATTTAGAAAAGAAACAAAAATCAACCCTATTTTAAAAAATTTTTTTTACTAAAAATATGAATTTTTGCTGTGAAAACACAATTTAAAAAGATTTATGAAAGTGCGTTAGAAAGGATTTTTAATATGAAAATTATTTAATATTTTTAAGGAATCAAATTTTCTTGATGATTTCATTCAATTTGAATACCAACAAATATTATTCTAACCATAATTTCTGTTATATACTACAAGGGTAAATAAAGTTTTGAGACAAATTGAAGAAAAACTATTTATGGAAGTTCCAAAACTTTTCTTCAAAAGATCCACCTAACTCAATCCACTTCTGCAAGGGATGTTTCCATCAAGGAATTCCTTTTTAATAAAATTTTCTTGTTCTATTTTCATTTAAATTGACTTTATATCTTTTTAATCGTATAAATGTTTTACTTTCTGAAAAATGTCAACTAAACAATTTTTTTCCAAAACCCAAAATTTCTGTATTTAAAAGAAAAATTGGAGGGGGTTCCACTTAAGAACTTGTAAAATGCTGGTTCCAATCCCAGTTATTCTGTGGACTAATACACTTGGGAAAGGTATGAATCCTTACATTCTCTCCAGCTATGAGTACATAGTGCAAATTGTGTTATTCAAAAACTACGTGTGCACAAAAAAACATTTCTCAAAAATAATTGTTCTTGACATTAAGATGATTTAAAGATTTTGGTATGGCGTTTCAAAAAATATGCTAATAAAACATTTCTTTTACTTATGAAAATAATTTTTTTTTATAATAAATTGTCTCAGAATTTTTGAATTTACCCTTGTATAGAGTTAGGTAGATGCATAAACAAAACAAATTGTCCTAAACATTTTTTTTCTAAAAAGCTGTTTCTTTATAATAATTATTTCAAAATAAATCTAGGATTTTATAATAATGGTATTAAGAAAAAAAAAGTTCTAAATTTAATTCTATCTTCTTGAATTAAAATAACATTTGAGATTGTCTTGGGGTTTTTTTTATGGTGTATTTGGCAAAAAGTTCTAATTGAATTTTAATTGAATTCCAAATGAAAAAAAAAAAAAGTTTTACTAACCTTTGTAGGAAAGATCAGCTAAAAACCTTTTCATTTCCCTTGCTCCCATATTTTCATCTCGAGCATAGACACGGAAAAGTTTATCAAATGGCTCTTCAACTGGTCCATCAACCTAGGAAATGGGGAGACACAAAAACAGAAAGAAATTTACTTAAATTTATTTCAACTTGTCACAGCCTGAAATTGAAAAAAAAAAACCCGAGAAATTGGTTAAAAACAAGTGTTGACAAATCTTTACTAATGAGGAGGAGGAGGAGGAGGAGATATCCTAATGTAGATATCATGTGGTATTCTCTAACATCAACGATATTACCCTTTGTGCAGTGGGGGTGGAGCAGTAATAAAAGCTTGGTTTCTGAAATCGTATTACTCTAGTTTGAATCCCATTCAGAACCATTCCATTCATTTTCAGCTATTTTTGGCAAAATCAGGCTTATTAACTCAACAGAATAACTCATCTAGCAGAGCTCTACATTGCAAGTGAAACACTTGTATTTGGGAGTGATTTTTCCAAGTGGTGACTAAAAATAATAAAACATTTATCGTTTAGTAACTGTTTTTTTTTTTGTTTTTCTTCCACTGCCAATCTTTCAAATACTGAGTGAAAAATGAGCAATGTGAAATTCTTTAAACAATAAATGGTTCAATAGAATAGAAAATAGAATAATTTACTCTAATTTTTAACTATTCTGTTTAAAAAATGTCTTGAGAAATTCAAAAACATTTATGAAGAAAAAGTAGTTCTAAATGGATTATACTTTTTAAAACTAAGTTTTGAATTGTTGTTTTATTTATAATATTAGAATGAAATAACATTACATGGGTTTGGCTAGAAAATGAAAATATTTATTTGTCAAAGGTCAACTAAAGATAAATTTGTTCGTAGAGCCCTGTCTAGGTCTAAGGATAACACTGATTTAAAAAACCTGGGTGAATGAGACCTGTCAACTCAATAAGAGTTACTCATCTACATGAAGGGCACCACTGATTAAAAAAAGCCAAGGTAAACAGGTAAAATCTGGCCTTAAATGAATGTATATTGAAAAAAAAATTGCAGTTGTTTTTGTTTCTGTAATTGGTAGAGAGAAGAAGGTGAATGCTGGTATGTTATGGTTGCCCACGCATTCATTCACATTTTTTTAATAAAAATATTTATTAATAAATTAATTTATTAATAATTAATTAATTAGTTTTAAGTACAAAATAGCCTTGACTATTATTTCAGATAAACAAAACATTTTCCCTAATTACCGTTGTCATGTAACTAGGGAAACAATAGATATAAAAATTAGTTTATTTTTTTAATTTCAAACAAGAAAAGTTTTGAAAAAAAAAGTTCTGCTTAGTCAAAACTAAAAATCGTTTTGGTTTTCTTGTTTAAATTAAAGAAAAAAAAATTGTTTTCTTGTTTAAAATTTAAAAAAAGTTTTATATTATTTACTAGAAATTTAGCCCGGCTTCGCTCGGCCGCCCGTTTTTTCGATTTCAAAGGACCAAATTTTCGGCCCCACTTTG
>JAUZSX010332464.1:0-10971 GCA_034780655.1 Idiosepius hallami | reverse complement strand
TTTAATTCGAACTATATATATATATATATATATATATATATATATATCTTTCATATGTACAAACACAGATATATACATGCATATGTGTGTATATAGAGTGTTTTTAATTCGAACTATTTTGGTTTGAAGTTTAACAAAAGTATCCCGTTTGACTTCTAAGAGAAGATTGAAGAATATCCAATAAATAACAGAAATACAAAAAATAAATCCTCAAAACACAAAAACACTTAAAAAAAAATCAAATCCATAGATTTAATAATAAAAGCCTCAGATTTATCATATTACTTCCGCCATTTTTGTTGCCACCAAGGACATGGACGTCAAAAGGCTTTGATCATCCATATTTTTGTTTTAAATAATAACAAAAACAATTTTTTTACATGATAATAAAAAAAAAGCGAAATAAAAAATCTAAAAACCAAAAAGCTTCGCTTTAAACGTTTTAGGAATATTTCTGCCTTGTTTTCTGTCGTTCCATGGTTTTTGCTCGCATTTTCAGACAATATGGACGAAAAAATAAATTTAATTACTCGTCATGGTGAACTGTGATATGCAGAAGAATATTGTTTACCGGATCAATTGAAATTTATCCGGGCAGAAGAGTGTTTTTAAATTCTTTAGATTGATGAACGCAGAAAATAAATCTGAAGAAAAAAAGTAGATAATCAAATTGAAGAAGGAAGAAAGACAAAAGAAAAGGAAAACAAAGACATAAAAGAAAATTGAGGGAAAATAGAAATAGAGATATTTACATGGAAAAGAGCAAGCGAGAGAAAAGAAATGATGAAAACAATGAAAACGGAGAATAAAAAAAATAAAAATTTCTTCTAAATAATAAAGAAGAAATAAACAGAGATGCAAGAAAGAGAAAAAATATAGAAAAACAAAGAAGAAACAGACGTGGAAATAAGAGAAGTAGAAAAAAATGTAGGAAAAATGGTGAAGAGGAAAATTTAAAGAATATGTAAAGGAAGAAAAATGTAAAAATAAGAGAAAAGAAGTATAAAAATTAAAAAAAAAACATTTACTAAAAAATGATAGAGAAGAGAAATGACAAAAAAAAAGAAAAAGAAATGAATGATCAAAAAACAGAGAAAAAAGAGAGAGAAAAAATAAAAAAATAAAAAAATAAAGAAAAAAGATAGGGAATGAAAGAATTAGAAGAAAAAAAAAGAAAAAAAAGTATTTTATGAAGGAAAGAAGAAAAGAAAAAGAGATAGATTAAAAAATATAAAAAAAGGAAAAAACGAATAAGAATAAAAAACAAATAAGAAATAAAAGAAAAGAAAAAATTCGATAAGTTTTCTTTCTTTTTTTTCTCATTCTTTTTTCATTCGTCTTTTTCCTTTTTTAATTTTCATAATTTATCTCTTTTTCTTTTCTTCTTTTTTTCAACTAAAACAAATGATGACTAAAAAGAATAAATTAAAAAATTTTAAAGTGAAGAAAATATCGACATAGAGTATTAAAACAAAGAAAAGATTTAAATGAATGAGGAGAAAAGGAAAAATTATAATAAAAAAGATCAAGAAAGAGATTGAAGATAGAAGAAAAAAGAGGGAAAATCATATAAAACAAAGAAAATAAAATATAAAGATGACTATAATAAATGGGAGAAAAACACAAAAGGTAAGAAAAAAAATGAAAGAAAGTTGTTTGCCAAATATGAAGTCATCGAAAATGAAAAAAGAAGAGCTAGAAGGAAAAACGAAGGAAAAAGAGAAAGACGCAGAATTTACTGAAATAAAATCACAAAGAAAAAAAATCATGAACAAAGAATAAGAAAGAGTAGTGCAATAAGGGGTGGGGAAAAGAATGAAGATGAAAAAAAAAGAAAGAAAATACAGCTCCAATAACAATAACGAAACCAATATGACAAAAAAAAGAAGAAATATTGAATATATATAAATAAGCAAATTTGAAAAAATAGAAAGAAGAAAGATAATAAGAGCACAACAAAGAAGAATTAAAGAAGAGTAAGAAGAAAAAACAAATAAAGCAAAAGAGGAACAAAAATAAAATAATACAAATATTTTTCCAACAAAAAAGAAAACAGGAAAAATTTGAGTAAACGAAAGATGAACATATTAAAGAAGAAATAAGATAAAAGGAAAAGAAGGAAAAACAGAATAAAAACAAACAAAAGAAGAGTAGAATTAGTTTTAAAATTGTCGTTTTTCTAACTTGAATTTGCCTTTCATCTTGAAATCTAGGCTAAAATTAAACCCAAAATATTCAACATAGTTTGTAGTTTTTTTTAAACATTATTTGATTGTATTTGCAGCCTCCTTACTTCTTTAAAATGTAATTTAAACTTCATGATTTTGTTTTCTTTGGTTTCTCCTCATGTAAAATAAGAAATCTATCAACAATGTTGCAATGTTGATTTTACTTGATATCTGCCATGAAATTTCATTAAGAAAAAAATGTTTTAGAGTTTAAAACTTAAAAATATAATGGCTGACTTTAAAAAATATTGCATGCCTGAATTTATATGATGAGTTTCCATTATTATCATTATATCAATTTATATGGAATTTGATTCTCATTTTATCATCACAATGGATTGTTTGTCTGAAATTTTAGGATAAGATCTAATAGTTTTCATAATTTCAATGGAGAATTAGAACTTATTACTACTATTATATACTATGATTGTATTTCATATTTGGTCATGTAAGTAGTAAGTGGCCGTTTTAACAAGTATATATTGTCATTAACATAAATGGAATAGCCACTACTCCATACATTAAAAAAACAGTTGCAAGAAATATCTTTTAAAACTTGTTATTGTCTATTTTTTTAGAAATACATCTGTATATGACACGCTCTAATTATGTAATAATATGGACCTAAAAAAATCGTAGTGTGGAAAATATTCGGATAAAAAGTACATATTTTTAAGGAAGAAATATTTATTACACGATTACAAAACCGATTTTTTTGTTGAGACAAAGCTCACATTTCTTAGTTTTAAATATATTGTTCTTTTAGTTTTTCTCTCTACTTTGTTGATGCGAAACTCATTGTCTTGATAGGACAAACGCTATCTGCTTGACACTTTTTCTGTCTTTGTCAAAATTATTGAGACTGTTCATTCTATAAATAGTTGATCGAAGGTTGTCGATTCGGCTTTTTACTTCTGTGACATTTGACAACGTCCCATGATCACGTGATTTTCATTCTTAATTTTTTGATGATTCACTCTTCTTTATTTGTGATACATCCTCTATCATACCAGTACACTACTTAAAAATGAATGGCAGTTAATTCTAACATTTTATCAACCTTACAAAGTGGTCATTTAGTGTCGGGAAAACGTCGTTTCTCTTACATTATTTTACAATAAGCATATGTATGTCTAATGATTAGACATAAATACGTAGTAAGCATATATTTATTAGTAAAAAGAAAATAGTAGTTAAAAAATGAGTATAACTTATTATTTTAGAGGAACATTGAATAAGGAAGAAAAAATCTTTTGTGTACATGTATTTTTGAGAGTTTTTTCTGCCTGTTATCTTTTCGCAGTTAGCTTTGACCTTCACAAAATTTATTTTCTGACAATATTTTTTAAATTTATAATCAATTTTAAGTTTCTAAGGATGTTAAAATGATTAGTGATATATAATAAAAATGTAACAGAAAAAAGGATGTGAACATTGTTAGTGGGCATTGAGGTCAATCACTCAAGGGGCTTGCCTAAATAACAGCTGTCCAGTATTTTTCCAATGCACAATAGAGACGTTAAAAGGGCATCATTCTGCACAGTAAAGGAAGGAACCTTTATGCGCATGCGTTTAAGTTTTAGGTGATTTTCCAGCGTGACAGTCGCTGTCGGTCTATCGCTGAGTCAGGTGATACACAACGTGTTTGACGGATAACCAATTATCTCAAGATGACTGAATGTGTTGACCAACGGTTCTACATCAAATTTTGTCAAAAACTCGATTATTCTCAAAGTGAAACAATTTATAAGATTCAGCAGGTGTTTGGAGAAGAAGCGATTGGTGTTAAACAAATTAATTCAACCGTTCAAAAATGACTGCACATTAGTGGAGAGTGACCAGCATTGTGGTAGTCCCCAAACAGATCGGAGTGCAGCTGTTGTTGTTGCTAAGCAGGAAGACCTTTCCTCACCCATTCGGGCCTAGCTCAATCTTCCTGTTGTTATAAAGTTTTTTGCAATCCCAGATTAAACTGAGCTTCTTAGTTCTCAACCTAGAGTCTAACTCTAATCGAGGACATTTCTTTAGCATAGTTAGTAGTTGAGAAGGAGGAGATGGGGTAAAGGTCGAACGTATTCCTAAGTGGTCACCTATCTAGAGTGTGTAAAGATTCCGCATGAGCAATTTCGCATGATAATTTTAGATGAACATAGTGGCAGAAAAATTGGTGTCCAGGTTGTTGTCATTGGAATAGAAGAATCTCCATGTTCATGTTGCACAGCACTTCTGGTCAACGCAAATACTAAACCTACATTGTGATAACGAGATGAGTTAAATATGTAAATGTTCGACCCAGAAACAAAAAGACAGTTGTCATAATGAAAGCATCCCGAGTCTTCAAGGTCGTGACAGGACTGAAGCAAAATCACAATAATGCTGACTGACTTCTTTAAAAAGATACGCATCGTGAAAACAATTAGTGACAAATGAGAACTATTAAGATGTTTTCTAAAGTTTCCGTCACGCAATTCGGCATAAAAACAAGACATGTGAAGTGCCAGAAAATTGGCAACTACACCACGACAACGTTCCAGGATACTTATCGCATTTGATCCAACATTCGCCAAACACGGAATTCCAGTCGTTTGCCATTCTCCCAATTCTCTTAACATGGCTCCTTTTAATTTCTGGTTGTCTCCAAAATTGAAGATGACATTAAAATCATATCGTTTTATGAAAAAGAAGATATAATGAGAAACACAGTGGCGGAGATTATCACCATTCCAAAAGAATACCTTCAGTGATGTTTGCAGCAGTGAAAGGATTGTTGGGCTAAGTGTGTAAGTACAAGGGGGCATACTTTGAAGGGAATTAGGGTCCAAACTCCGGGTGCTTTTTAGACAGGCCTAGTATATAGTTTTAAAATATTCATCATAATACTTCAAAATAATTTAAAGAGTTAGTAAGAAGAATACACACACACAAAAAAAACACACACACATACGCATATTAACATGCAAATATTTATCGTACCTTTCAATAAAATGATTCTGAATCCCATTATGCTACCCTTTCCATATTTAATTGTTTTCTTTGTTTTCTTTATATAAATTATTTTCCATCAAATTATTTATGCATTTTAAAATACTATAAAATTCATTGGAATTTGTTTCTATAAAAATCGATTAGATTTTATTAATATGATAAACATTAGTATTTATAACTGAAAACATAATTGAATGTTTATAAAGACAATTCAATAAAATTTGCTACAAATATTTTCCTTAGAATTGGTTATAATATAAATTCTTTAGATTTATTATTATAATAATATTCAATATTCTAAAAAAATCAATGTATGATCTTCAATTTCAGTCATGATTAAGAAGGTTTTATTGCAAGCAGAAATAACTTAATATTGATATAAAGAGAAAATAAGGGAACACATCGATAATCCTTTCGGGGAAAAATGTTTAATTTCGATATTATCAGAGTTTACTGATAATCATTGGTAAATTCCAATAATTATTTATAGACTATCAAAGTCTGTTTTCTTTATAAGTAATTTTAATTTAAGAAACTTCTTTTTCGTTTTCCAAATTGTGCTTTAAACCATTATTATCCACCAATTATTATAAATGATGTAAAATCAAAAGTTTTTTTAACCAAAGTAAGATGTTGCAATAACCTATGAACCAAAAGATTTCAGTTACATTTTATAAGAATTTTTTTGCCAGTATCCAACTCCAATATCTGTCTAAGCTTGACTTTTTTCTTTGTTTTTTTTTCTGGGGAAAAAAACCTTTTTCTGAATGGAAGAATAATTTGCTAATAACCAATGATGATTACTACTAAAGAAAGCGGGCTTGTAATGACAAATCAACGTTTTAAATTTGTTATTTCATTTGTTAAGGGCAAATAATCAAGTAAAAGATCGAAATGATGGATGCTGCTTTAATTCGGTTTTATAATGTAAATTTTCCGAGGAATTTTCTAGAAAAGAATTTCTCTTTAGTAATTTAACATTTTTTTAAATTACTTCATTTTTTTTATTACATTTAATGTTCGAATAAAACGACCCCTCCATTCCTGTCAATGAAATGACTGGAGGACTTGATATTTTTTTCAATTGGTTAATTATTTTTGTTTTTTTTATTTTTCTCATTTTGACTAATGACATCGAGAAAAAGTTGGGTCTTCGAAAGGGTATGAATTATTATTATGGGTTTTGGTTGTCAGTTAAAAGAACAAAGGGGGCAATTGAATGCATTAAGGATGATAGGAAGAAAAAAAGAAAGACGATGGATGAGGTGAAGAGCAGACGGGATGAAGAGGAGGACAGAAAAATGATAAGGAGTGAGAGAAAAGAAAGGCAGAAGCAATTTGAAAGAAAAAAGAAAGAAAAAAACACGAGAAAAGGAGGTAAGATAGGTAGAAAAAAAAAGAAAGGGGAAGAATAAGATGCTATAGAAGATGAAAAAGGAAGAAAAAAGAGACGAAAAAGAATAAGAACGTAGTTGTAGTGGTGGTAGAAGAAAAGGAAGAAGATATAAAAAATGAAAAAGAAGGATATATTTATTTAGTCGTACACGAACCCACATTGGAACCAAAGCAATGTTACGTGCTCGTTAAATTCCTGGGCTTTTTTTAACGGTGTTACCCTTAACCTAGATGAGTTACTCTTTAAAAAGCCCCATGTATCCGATGAACAAAAAGGAAAAGAAAGGAAAAACAAAAGAAAATAATTAAGTAAAAAAAAATAAAGAAGTTAATGGAGAGGAAAAGAGGTAAAAGAAGAAGAACAAAAAATATAGTTTAATTGTAAACTAGAAATATAGAAAGTGAATGTTATAAAATATATTTTAAAACTCAAAATAAAGCAACAAAAAGAACCACAGAAAAGAACGAACAAATGATTTTAGATAAAATCCTAAGAAAATATCGCTGATCCAGGGAACAAAAATTTGATTTATTCTAAAAAGAAGAAAAACATTAAAAATAAAAATCTTAATCTATAATTTAGAAATATTTTTTTCTTTTTATAATAAATGTTCTCTTTCCCTCCATTTCTCTCTCTGTTTCTTTTTCTCTCCATTGCCAATCTGTCTCTTTTTTCAGTTTCTATGACAAATTCTCTCACTCGTCTACTAGTCCTGTTTTCTGTTTCTATGACGAATACTGCCACTTTCTCTATTTGCCTTCCTCTTACTTGTCTCCTGGTTCTGTTTTCTGTTTCTATGATAAATATGGTTTCACTTTATTTTTTCAGTTGTTCTCACATATCTTCTTGTTTCTATGACAAACATTATTGCTCTTCTTTCTTTTTATCTCTCATGTTTCCCTTTAATCTGTTTCCATGACAAATATTGTTCAACTCTTTTCTCTCTTCTCCCCTCTATTTAACCTCTCTCTATCTAGTTTTCTGTTGCTTTCAAAAAAATACATTTCTTTTTCTCATGTTCTTATTTCTCTTTAATCTTTTTTCCCTATATTAATATTACTCTTAGTTGTAGCCAGTGTAGTTCTAACGCCCTTTACAATTGTTTTAAATCTGGAATATCACTCGTCATTACGTATTCTGTTTACATAAACTGATCAACATCAAAGAGAATGAAAATAGAAATAAAAAACGGAAATATAGCCATGAATATCTAAACCATAAATTCAAAGCATTACATTTAATTCCTATAATCGCAGTATTATTTCAAATGGCATATTAATGTTATTAATACCAGTATAATTTAAAACGTTTATCCCTATCATGCTCCAATTTTTTAAAGAAAAAACTTTTAACAGCTATATGCCTCTCTCCCCTTGATAAACTCTCTTTTTAACAAATAACTTATCAAAGGAAGTTGTCCGAAATTCCAGACCTGCATAGAGCACCAAGTGAGGAATGGAAAAAGTGTAGTAACGTTCAATCTCTGGTGGAATGAAGCAAAATGACATTTTAAAGATATTTCTAATTCAAACATATGTAGATAAAGTTAAAGAGAGCGTGCCTTGTGCAAAAACCCATACTCTAATATAAGAGCGATGAAAATACTGAAAAGAAATTATCTGATGATCAGATCCGTGTTAACCAAGTAAGATAAAAACAGCTAAATTTCTAGCGTATGTAAGGAACAAAAAACACTCTGATTTGACATAGCTTGGATTACTGGGTTTACATTTATCCTGCTTTCTGGATAACAAATGACGTCAAAAACTTAAAACGCGAGAAGCAAATCGATCGATAAAAGTACACTAGACCTTTAATTTCAATTTTTAATGCTTGACTTGGTGTATTGGTTTATTCCGGCTTAATAAGATTTTAAAATATTTATTTTTCTTTATGTTATTATCACAATGCTACACATCCATAGGAAAAATAAATGATTTCTTTAATTTTCTATTATTTTAACTAATTTGTTATGATTTAAGAGGGTATTTGGCAATCTACGCAACATTTTTGGCACGAAGTGCTAAATACGACCACCATAGGAAATTCTAACTGGAAATTTTCCAAAATCCAACGATAGCAGTTTATAAGAATTTTATAGTGAGCTCTCTGTAAAAGATGATGATGAATTATATTGATGTTGACAATGGATGGGGAATTTTACCTGTCGTTAACAAGTTTTTGCACGTTTGCTTTGCAAATGAAATCGTTAAATTAAATTTATTCGATTCAAAAGAATTTACGGACAATCAGGGCACATTCTGTCAAGAAATATTAGATTGTATCGGGATATTAATGAAACAAAAGCTTTGTATAGATGTTTTAGTTATTGGAAACGACATTTTCCACGCCTGTGCCGTTTTTACGTATCATGGCTATGACGGTGAATTAGTAGGGGACTTGAGATAAGATTTAATAATGTATCAAAGTAGTGGAAATTCTTTATTACTTTCGCTGCCAAGTATAAGGTCAGCAAAAAATACGTCTGAAAAAGAATTATTAAAAATTAATAGAATCTCCTTTTATACTTACTGCCATGACTGGTTCAGAAAAAGGTAACACGAAATAAAACTCAGTATTGAATGAAAATAATGGAACCTATTTACTAGAATCATAGCCTTGTTTAATATATAGTAAGAGAATCGAAAAATGTTAAATTATCAAATAAAAATAATGTCAAATTATTGTCAAAGGTAAAATCATTTTTGATGCATTTTTATAGTTAAAACAGATATATCTTAATGCTTTATATATTCTAATATATTATTTTGCTATAAAAACCGTTTCAGAAGAATTTTCGCAATAAAAAAAATTCTAGTTCATTTTCATATTTAAAAAATCCGACGTTAAAAATCATTTTTAATGGAATTTTATAACATAAATTCTTTCTGATTTAATTTAACTGACCTCACACCAGATTAAAACTGACGTTTCTTTAAATCATTTTCTTCATGTTCGTTGGTTATCGTCTTTAATCGTGTTTAAACTATCCGCATGCATTATATACCAATTAATAATAAAAAAAAACATTACCACCAACCATTTCCAGCAAAAAAAAGTCAAAGCAATGAAATGAAAGCAAAGGAGAATCGTGTAGTCATACTACTAGCATGAATTATATTTTAAGAAACGTCAATCTTATCTTAAATTGTCTTATTTACAACAATAAAAGTGATTTGGTAGAAATAGTCTCTATAAAACTATTTTGACGGATAGGATGAGGTCTTCCGGCTCAACTAGAACAACCAAACTATTTTACAAATTTCTCTTTTACAGATTTGTAAATTGATTCATTTGATCTTTGGAAGAAATTTGATTTAGAGTTGAGCCGGAAACAGCTGCTTAGGGGACAAATTTTTAAAAATTGAATTGTTGCAGGCCTGTAAGATCGGCGAAGGAGAGGCTAAATTTGTCATTGAGATGTTAATATAACTGCAGTTTACTAAAATAATTTCCAGCCTTCAATTAATTAATGCAGTTTTGTTAGAAAGAAAAAAATCTTGAATTACAAAAAATATATATCAAAATGAGTGCAAAAGCATCAAAGCAACTTTCGAATATTGCCGGGCTATACTTTTATTTTACTGCCAAAATTGGGGCTGTATCTTATTCATGAAGAATTTTTTTGAAAGTTACAGTATTTTTTTTTTTCATTTCTGATCAAAAGTCAAGGATGAACAACTTCTTTTTGGACTTGAAAAACTTATTTTCTCTACTTAAAAAATTCCTTTTCTAATTAAAAAAAACAAAACTTCTTTTACTTAAAAATAACTTCAAGCGCAAGCACAGGTTTAAATATGTTTTTAATTAAACGAGTACTTTTAGTTTATTTTCCTCTCTGTTCCTTTCATTATCCCCCACCCCCAACGTTCTCTGTTCCAAAAAAGAAGAAAAAAATCAACTTTACTCGTTCTTCTATTATAAGTCTTTTCCGGTTCCATTGTGACTTGTTTTAACCTAAACCAATTATGGCTTCGCATACTCCATTCTTACATTTTACTTTTTAATTTTGCGAAACAATTGTCAAGAGAAAACTGTTTTCTATATTATGTCTTATTTTAGTAAGTTTTACACACACACAGAGACACACACACACACACATATATATATATATATTCCTTTATTTATTTATTTTAATATGTTCTAGTGAAATATGAAAACTTAAACATCGTGTCTTCAAGAGTTCAAAAACCTTATTACATTTCAAAAGCAGCATTGAGCCTTTAATTTTTCTTTAATTATTAATATAAATCAACATAGAATTAACCAAAAATAGAAAATTCATATAAATCTATTTCACTTATCATTTATAATAATAACACCCTTACTGCCACTGTTAGGGTCTGGGAACGTTTTTGTCAA
>JAUZSX010332454.1:0-10972 GCA_034780655.1 Idiosepius hallami | reverse complement strand
TACCAAGGATGGATGAATTTTTGTTTTGCTTGAATAAACAATGTTTCTTTCTTGTTACAATAATAATGCTTGTTTTTTTTTGTTTTTTTTTTTGTTGTTTTTACGTCTAATCAATCTTTTCAACAACTTGTGATCGGGTGACGTATGTGTGCGCATTTTTAGTCTTACAAAAAAACTGATGTCGTTTATATACAAGTCTGGCGAAACTAGTTAATAAGAATGCAGTAGGGTGATATGCAGGGACTTTCCTTTACGTTCTTATTTCAAATAAAAAGATTAAGGAAACTTAAAAAATGAAGAGCTACAAAGAATGGAGTTGCAGCAGTAAAATGGTCGGTTTTTTTGTTCTTCAGAATTTATTTTTCTTATTCAACACAATTTTCAATGCACTTTTGCGAACGATGTACGAGTTGGTTAGTGTTTGAGTCAAAATGGATGTCTGTCGCTCTCAGAAACGAACGAAATCAACTCTTAATCGTATTAACATCAAATTATCAGCCTTGTAAACGTTTACCAGTAAATATTGATCAGTTCCATTTTGTTCTGAATTGAACAGTTCAATGACCCATCGGTTACTGACTTCCGTTTGTGACAGAGGTTTGCTTTCTTGGTGTCTTACACCGTCAATGTCTGCAAGAAAGGAATAAAACTTTCAAGCTATAAATACATTAGTTTAGCCATCATAACAATGCAATTTTTAATGCCCTCTGAACAATTCGGGCGAAATAGAGGCATTCCCTTCGGAATGACTTTCCTATATATCCCCTTTTGAGTATTTTGTGCTTACTCTCTTGTCTTGCAATGAACTTGCCAAATATAATGAAGAGATAATGACAATATGAAAAGTCCTAAAAGTTTTCTAATTCTTTTATCTTTTCTGTGGTTTCTGCTGAGAATACCCTGCTTAGCATCAATTATTCAATTACTCGTCATGCATTTGTTTGCTCATTCCTTTGCTTGTAAATTTTTATTCCACATCAGGGATTCGACTTTGATGATGAACGACTCTGAAAATAACATAAAATCTCTTCCGGTGAAGAAACTCCAAAGTTTTCATTGCGACTCAAGAGAGTTCTTAATTATTTCCATGAGAAACATTTTAGTACACTATTCTAAGACTTAACAGCACTTTATAGTAGACTAAGAAATTCTATCTGTTTAATAAATTCACATTCATTTATGAATTACTGTAAAAGGGCCAGCATGCTTCTGCCGTCAAAAATGACGGCATAAATAAAACATTCTAATAAACTTGCATTTAATACCAATAAGGTTTTAAGCATCTAGAATTTAATCCATCGTCTTCAGTGATTGATACGATACAAAAATATGCATGCATACGTTCATTATTATAAAATATAGATTATGTATAAGTTCCAAGCTTGACAACTTTTTTTATTCAATAATTTCAAAATGGATTTTTCTTTTTTTTTTTTTTTTTTTTTTTTGCTATGACAAAAATGTATATTGCATGAATACAGGCTTTATAACTCAATTGATCGGGAATTTTTAGAGATAAATAATGAAGGCAATCAAAAGCAGCTAAAGGTAGATAGAATGGTTTTGACTGAAATTTGAACTCATGTAAAACTTATGTAAAATTATATTCCATTGTCTGAGCTTGGGTTTTCTGATTTTTGTTGTCAGGATTCTTTCAATCTGACAAGGTAATTATAGCTATTTTTCCTGCAAACAGGGATTGCTCTATCCTTGATATCATTACTATTATTTCACCCCGCTCTCATGCTATTATATAAATAAAGTAAACTGGGTTTATACTTTTGTGTGCAATATTATCTTAAATCAGAGACTTAGCTTGTCACTGTGTTGGGGCAATCACTTGGTCTCTGCTTTCACTTAAAAAAAATACTGTATTATGTTACGAATGAGATCCAATATTATCAAAACGGCTGTCCTTCATTGCTATTTAAACTAGCCTTATTATATTAAATCGATTAATTTATTATACGGCATATCAATCATTTCCGTTATCAAATGCCGAAAACACTCATTTTTCTTAAACCCTTTTTTTGTAATGCTATTATACAAATTAGACAATTTGAACTCCATTTTTTATCCATAGCTGCTTGGGATTTTAAATTCGTTCCTTTCTCAAAAGTGTTAGCCAAAATGTAAACGGAACGACTGGCATTTGATTTAGCGTATTAAGAATCCAAAGTTTGAGTACTAATCCCCTGTACCTAGTGGAGTTCCTGTAGTCATAAAGAGATATAATGTACTAGAAATATTGCCCGGCTTTGCTCGTCGCAGGAATTTGCCAATATTTTTTTTTTAAAAACTCTTCGTGTTTGAAAATGAATCATCTTTTTAATTGTCAAAAACGCTACTCCGTTATTTATTTACTTGTTTATTTTTAATTCAAAAGCGGTTCTCGTATATTTCTTTTTTATGCCAATTAACTTTTTTTCTTTTAGATTATTTTCGCACCCTTGAGTGCCTGAAAAAAATTAGTTAGGATAATATTGTGTCACTCGTCTTTGCTGTCACTTGAGGCAGAATGCATATCTCTTGCTATACTTTAAATACGTCACTCTAAATATAACAAACTAATATTTAACTAAAACACTTATAATTTTCAACACCAGAACAAGCCTCATTTTTGTCTTAAAATATTAATTCTATAGAAAATTGAAAGCCACAAAATTAATGATTTTTGCAGGACTATTATCATCATCCTTATTCGAATTTGTTTGGCAGTTTTGACGAAATTAACATACAATTTTCCTCGTGTATTATAAAGTGGTTCATATTGTTTTAGATCTATCATTTTTTGTAATTGAAGGTTTTCATTTTAAAGGACGATTTGTTTTAGTTGTCAGGCGTTTCTATTTCTGTATGCTCTCCACTTGTTTTAATATACCTTTGTTGTGTTATAGTTGTATTTTCTGTTTCTAATTGAAAAAAAAACGACTGAAATTATGAAAAAATCCGATCATTGAAGATCTTGACTTTATTGGAGAGAAAACTGTTCCAATCATATATTTATTCATTCATTCATTCATGTTGTCTGGAATTAATTAGACGATAAAAAAATAAAACTGATTTTTTTTTCTAAATATTTACTAATTTCTGCGTGTTTTACCTCTTTTATAAAATCGTGTCTGTTTTTTTTTCTTTTTTTCCCTCCTACATCCAATTAGATTACTTGGCTGATTGATTCAGATACAAGATTATGATGCACGTAGAATGAAGATGAGACGGAAAAGTTAATTTTACAGAAGAGATTGAATTGATTTTATTTTGTTAGATCTATAATTGGACCCCTTTTTACATGAGTCTTTTTTTCTATTTAGGTTTTTGGTTTGTGATTTTATAGTCTCCATTCTTTGTTTTTGTTTTCAACTTACATGTAATCTGTTTTTAGTTTTACGGCATATCAACATTTTTAGTTGATTTTTTTTTTAAATTAATTTAAGTCGTTTTACAGAAATCTTCTATTTTGTCCACACATAGTTAGGTTTACTTTATTCCTCTCTTGTACCTTGTCTAACCTTTTACATCACCAGTCCCAAGTTTGACGAGTTACGGGATTTAACTGTATATAAAGTTATATATATATATATGGTGACTGCCACTTACATTAAAAAGCCAATTATAATATCTGGCTGCACATGAATGAGCTTGCATGTGGTTACAACGTCACCTCCAACTTGCACACTTATTCACATTCCCTGCACGACAAGATCTCTGGTTCACAACTCGACTACCCTCTGTCTTTCCCTTCCCCGAGTGGCAAGCACTTTGGCTAATGTGTTCTGCTTTTGACAAACATATCCTGCCACAGGTAGCTCATAAGTGTTCAGGGCTCAGACCTAACGGGGACATTTCTTTGCATAGGGGACATGTCTCCAGGCTTCGCCGTTTGTCAGTTACATTTTAGTTTTATTGTGTTTTGCGTTTATTTTTGTTGTAGTTGGCGTGTATTTTATTCCTTAGGGTTTTCGCGCGTTCCCTTTCGGGTGTTTTCTTCTAAAACTTGGGTTTTTTTACTAAAATATATGTAAGATTATTTAGCTAATGTTGAGTTATTTCGTTCAGTTTTGAGTTTTTGTTTTTGATGTGCAGTGCTTCTTGTATTGCTAGTTTTTATTTTTTATTTATTTTATTTATTACACTTTTTTTTATTATTCTGAAAATTGAATGCATTAACTTTCTACAACAGCAACAGAATCTTACATACATTTTAGAAGATAAAAAAGTTAAAAAAAAAAAACGCCTAAAAGAACACGTGCGAAAAAAAAGCAAAAAATATATAACAGCAAAAACAAACTCATCAAAACACGATCAAACTAAAAGTTAAAAGACAGAATGTCAGGATCGAAAACGTTTGTAAGAACATTGGGAAATATTAAGACGCTCGACTCCAGAATGAATTTTCTTGTTAGAAACTAGAAAAAAATTAGTTTAAAAAAAATATTTCTAATCTATGTACTGACCATGTTTAGCATTGCTTAACTTCGGCAATCTAAAGGGAACCGGTGTGTTTAACATGACTTGGCCGTAAATATAAGAACATACCACAACTCACATAGATGTAATCTTCTATTCTTTAATACACTCGCATTAATCAGAGAGAATTACAAATTGCATTTTCATGATGATTGATCTTAGTTTCATCTCTCCGCTGCAGATAGACAGTGTGAAACTTAAAAAAAAGACTACTTGTATCATGGATGGGCTATAGAAACAGATGCTTCAATGAATCCCTTCATTCAGAAAAAAAATGAATAGATCAACATTTATTTGCTGCTGTTAAACATTTAACCAGCCGATGTAGCTGATGTAAATACTGTTATTGGATAGGTTAATCGGTTTCAGAGTAGGGGCACGAGGGACAAGCGCACCAAGGACGTAAAAATGAACCGTCTCGTTCATAACTGTCATAAGTGCACTGAGAATCCAGGTGAAATAAATAAGATTGTCCATTTTATTGGTACTACTCCTGTCATCGTAGAACTTCAATTAAAAATAAAAAAACAATTCAGTAATTTGGTGGTATTAATTTTAGAACGTTCCTTGTACTTTGGTTTTTCGAAATTTTATTTTATTTTTTTAAATTTTGGGTGTAATTTTGGAACAAAGAAACTGTAGTTATTTTGTAAAATACAAAGCAGTGTACATTAGAATCTGGTTAAGCTGAATTTCTATCGATGCACAATTCTTTTCCGCCATCACACGCCGCCCTCCATCGAGCCTAAAGTAACTAGCAATTGACCTATTCATATATGCCTACTTTTAACACCAAATTGGCGATCTCATTTCATATTCCTCTTGTCGTTTTGTTACACTGAACTTAGTTTCATTTTTTCTTTTTAACGGCTTCTTCTTGAAGTGTGATTCTTATTCCACATTTATGCGTCAATAGCTCTATCAATTTTTCCTAATAGACTTATAGAATGGTGATTAAGCCATAAAATAATAATAATAATAATCATAATTCTTCTTCTTTAGAAACCCCACATTATTAAATCTTCTTTTCTAATTTTGAACACTATAGAGAACACAGTTTAGAAAATGAACCTGCGAACACAATGATAGGAGATAGTTTTATCCATTGATCTACAACAGGAGTCTCCTAAGTTTTCTAAGGGAATATTTTTTTTAACTTTTTATGTTGGCTAAAATTAAAAGAAAAATCTGACCCAGAAACAGTGAATGAATAACTATAAAAGATTAATAAGCCATTTATTTCCAAATGCTGTGTCGGTACAAGATTTTCTGTTAAAAAAAATTAACTTTTGAAAATAGTTCAGATCTCCTCATTATTCGTTAACATCGGAAAAACTGAAACATGTTTTCCCACATTTTTATTTGTAATGTTTTTCTTGGATATTTGTTTACTGTAAGAGCTTCACAGGCCAGAATATGGACCTAGTTTGGCCTTATTTGACCCGCGGAAAATCCCTAAATCACGAAAACAACTGTTAGTCATGAGATCGCAGGTTCTAGTTAAACGATTTCTAATAAAGATAATATAAATCTATATGCAAATTTCAAAATTGTGTTTTGGCATTATTTAAAAATTAATTCTATCTTTTCACTTCTAATAATACTGACAGAAAGTAGATTCTTTTTATTTAGATGTATGTATCGGCGGTGGAGAATTGGTAAAAGCTCGGGCTCTGGAATCGTATTACGCGAATTCAAACTCCAGTCAAAACTATTGTATTCACTTTAGCTCCCACTGGTAGATGGGGCTCGTTAACTCGGGAGAACAGATCATCTAGGTAAAGGGTAACGCCGAATATAAAAAGCCCAGTTAAGAGCACGTAAAAATGGCCCTGTGCCAAACTTGTGTTGGTGCTCAACAAGTAAATATAGTATCATTTTTTATGGTAGGGGAGGGAGTTCAACATCTGCACTTTCCACTATATGAAATGAAAACCACCTCCAATGACGACATTATTACTTATTAAAAGTTATATATGCATTAGTCTAAAAATATATTTCAATGCACGGCATATTTCTTTGAAGGCCTTTTGTTGGGAAATTTATGCGGCAAAAGAGCATTTCAAATACCAACGTCGCCTTCAGAAATAACTTAAAGTAAATATAAATTGAATTTTGCTAAAAGAAAATTAGAAAAAATAAGTTCGTATATTTTTTCTCCTTTTAAAAGACTCTAGGATTATTTCAGTTTGTTTGTTGCAGTTTTATTCATTCTTTTAGGTTTATAGGAACTTTTTTTTTTTCTGAGGCGCTATATTTTTATTTAAATTATGGAAAACGTAAAGAAACTAAAACTTCTTGGGTTCATTTTTTTTTCCTTTCAAAATTGAGTTTTGTCTTGTGTCTTCCAACTATTGCTTCTGAAAACAGTAATTACTCTTAAACCGTATTTTTCTGTAGATGGCATAACATTACAAAGTTTGCTGCCTATCTAGTTAAAGTGCTCAATCTTTGTAATGAAGATTTAGTTGATCAGTGAAGGCACCGACTACATACTTTGAAGTGTAGCGCAGCATAAATAAAGCACTTTTTAAATATCTGCAATTATATCTGTAGCATCATTTTTATTGACCAATTTTGAGACAAAACTTTCATTTATCTTTTATAATACATTCATACTAAAAACAACTCAAACATTGTTTCACTTATAAATGGCCTTACTTATATATATATCCTAAAACTTTATTTCATACCAAAATCTTCTTATCCACTGACATTCATTTATAATGAGCGACAACAGCAATGTTGCAAGAGAAGATCATTTAGTCTTTTAATATCCGGTTGTGTCAAGACGTAATAAAGACATTAAAAAGACAAATGGAATGAAAAAAATTCCTAAACAACTGTTCAATGCATGGCATTTGCACGTCTGCTGGGACAAGAAAACAGGACTCGTATCGGCAGATATTTCCGTTAAGGTCACAAAACCCCATTTCGTTCTGTGAGAAAAAAAATATCCTTGAAATTTTTTGTTGAGGGAAGGGTGGTTTTTTTTTTTATTTTGTTTTTATTCTTTTTTTTTTTTAGATTTTTCTTTTTCTTCTAATATTTTTTTCAGTTTATCTTTTCGTCGCGTAAAAAGGCATTGATGTTTGGATTCTTCTTTTCTTCCTTCATCTCTCTCTCCCTCTTTCTTATTCTTTCTCTTTTTCAGTCCTCTTTTTTACTTAAATGATAATTATTTTAGGACTATTACCAGCATACCCGTGCCGTCAAAAATGATCGTTTGAGTATGTTCGTAAATTAAGAAAAAATGATTTTGCATTAAAGAATGAAACAAAGTTAATGAATACAAATAACATTTAAATAGCCTAAACATATTTTTGGGTGGCTAATATTTTGTTCCAAAAGTTCATAAACAATTTAAAATTTTAGTCGCGAAGGAATATTTAAAGCAAGAAAATTATTTTTTTGATTAATGACCATTATTTTTCAAGACTTTTCTGACATCGATCTGATGAATATGCTATCGTTCCTGCTTCGAATCTAAATATTGTTGATACTATTTTTGAATTTTTTGTAAAACCTAATATCTATTAATTTCCAAGTCGTTGGGAATAATTACTTTGAAAACCGTTATTAAATTTATCGAAATTTTTTCTGGTACCTAATCCGTTATCAAAATATAGCCAAGTGTAAAACCTCCGGAAAGAACACTTCTGCTAGATGAGCTTTCTCCACTTATCAGTTGTGTTTAATCAAATAACTGATGAATGAAAATGCGGGTAAGCCTCACAAGTTCAAAATAGGATTCCATTATTCGTAAAACCTTTTAATTCTGAATCAAGCACTCAATTTGAAATCTGTGAAATGAATGTAATTTAAATCTATTTAAACGATTAAAGTATAATGCCTTGAACAGCAACCTATTAACGCTCGTCAATTATCTTTTAAGCTTTTAAATAATCGAATGATGAAAAATGCAAATTATTTTCATGAAAATCCCACTTTGGTTTCGGACAATTTACTTGATCTTTATAGACCAAATAAATTGCCCGAAACCAAAGAGGGATTTCCATGAAAATAATTTGCATTTTTCATTATTCGATTATTTTTACGAAGCCAAGGCTATAACTGATCAATATCGATTGGTTACGAACTGGACACTTAGTAGAATATATGGAATTTAATTGGTTGATGAAATAAAAGAAACAGAAAGTCTGCTTAAGTGTGTTCAGCGGGAGATGATTGACTACTAAGGATTGTAAATAGTGACAATCATTCGCTTTTCTGTCTTTTCTTCCATCAAACTCTCTCGGTCTCTCTCACTATCCTTCTGTCTCTTCCTCTCCCTCTGTATATATTTATGTGTAACTGAGTGGGAGTGTTTTTGTGGGTGGGTGGATGGGGTCGGTGAGTGTGTGTATCTACGTATTCGTATATAATCTATCATATATATATGTTTATATATATATAATTCTTTCTACATCTTTACCTCTTTTTCTGTGTGTGTGGGTAGAGGCTGGTTGAAGCTTAGACCCTGGAATCGTATTACACGAGGTCAAAACCATTATTTTTTAAAGCTTAATGTAGCAGAAGAGGCTCGTCAACTCGGGAGAGTAACTCCTTGAGGTAAAGGGCAACACTGATTACAAAATTCCAGGTATATCATGATCACATAAAATGGCCATTAGCAGAACTTGTGTTGGTTCTCGACCAAGTAAATATATTTTCTATCTCTGTCTGTCTGTCTGTCTGTCTCTCTCTCTCTGTCTCTCTCTCTCTCTCAGTCTCTGTGTGGAGACTATCAACATGTTTTTTCAATTTGGTATTAGTTTACCAACTGAAACAACTTATATGAACTTATTGAAAAAATAGTGCTTTTTACAAAATTTTTGACACTTCCATCGAATCTGAATTTTCTTTCTTTTTTTATTTTAGGTAAGTCATCTTTTTATGGGTTTTGAGCTGATATTCGGAGTTTATTTAGATCAACTGTCGTAAACTTGTTCCGTAGTAGAAAAAAAATAAAGGTAAAGTACAATTATATAGTCTTTATACAGCTGTTTAAGAAAAAGCAGTTCTGGAGTGTTATTATTAAAATAATTTCCAATTGTCAAAATCAATCTCAAATAAAATCACATGGTTCATCGACAATTTTAAGAAATTTATTTCGGCAAGAGAAATACTAATGTTGTTATTTTTACCTTGGAGTTAAATAACTATTGAGGGAAACAATGTTTTGTTTAATAATCAGAGAAATTTATACATACATACATATATATATATATATATATATATATATATATATTGGTTGAGTGTAGACACGGAGTCAACGGGATATATATATTATATAAATAAACAAACCAGCTTATATCAGTGGCATGGCTAAGGTGAGGGGACTATTTGGGGTGTTATGCCCCAGGTGACAAAAAAGGATGGGTGACAATGTGACAGCAACAAAGTTTTTCAGCCAGGATAAGGAGTGACTATTGTCTGAAATATTTATTATTTATTTATCAGTTATTATGTATGTAATGACACCGTACCTCTTTAAGCTTTACTCTGAAACAAATAATTAGTTTTATAAAATTTTACATTAGTCCAGTAAAAATACGAAAAAAAATACCCATAACAAATTCCAACAAAGCGTTGATTTTTTTTTTTTGAGGGAGGAAGGGTATCATGCAAAGGAAAACCTTAACCTAAAAGTGAAAAGTACAAGAATTGGAATCTTTGCATGAAAAAAGAACCACTAGGAATTGATTTTGCATTTAAAAAAGCATTTACTGTTTTTTTCTATAAAATACTTCCTTAAATTATCTTTGTGGCAAACCCTGAGCCCTTAGACAAAGCCGACCAATACTTCTAGTATTTATGAAGAAGAAAAGTTCAATACTTAAGTGTCGGTAATTCCATCGTGACAAAGAATACAGGCAGTTAGTGTCTTTTGTCTGGTCACTTAACATAGTTGACACTTAGATAAGTTACCGAACTGTCCATGTACGGGGTCATTTCTAACTTTAGCTTTCGTAACTTGCCAATGATAAGATAATTCATCACTTTATCTGGCAATGAGATAGAGGCTAAATAATGTTTCCTTAGGGAATAAAAGGTGAATGGTGACGACACTGGTTAACCTTTTCTGGAAGGAATGACTGTGGTAAAGTTCTTGTTTTATTAGGAGAAGTGCCATGAATTTGTCGAGTTCATAACTGCTTGCCTTATGGCTTGCCTCTGGCCTCAAGAATTCTCAAGGTTTCTGCAAACTGAACTTCAATTGAGAGACGTGACTTACGCGGATCTACTTAAGGTGGCGATGTGCACAACGCAGCATTCGCTTTCCCTTAGCACACGTTAATGCGAAAATTATTAGAGGTTGATAATTTGTTTCTTAAATCGATATCATAAACTAGCATCCAGTGTCGTCAAAAATGACCAGAGAAAAAATGTCAGTAAAATAATTTTTTATTAAAGAAATATAAAATACTAGCGGTTTTACCCGGCGTTGCCCGGGTTTATTATGTCTGATTATAAAGCGACCTTCTGGTTTATCATGCAA
>JAUZSX010332443.1:0-10973 GCA_034780655.1 Idiosepius hallami | reverse complement strand
ACACCGCTCATGTAAGACTCAGTCCAGAACCACAGTAGCAGTAAGACAAATGGTCTTACCTCCTCCTCCGACTTCTCGCCATACTCATGAACATTATACTTACCTTGGCGAGTAGCCTATGTTTCTGTATTATAATAAACCCCTTGCACTTCCACTCGGTGTAACTTGTCTTATTTCCTAAGTAATTAGGAATATAACACCTACTTAAAATGGTCTTCAATCTAATACTTAACCTTAACTAGACTCTCTCGTGACCCATTCGCATCTAATAATAATACATTCATCCCTCTTCGTAGCACACAACACTCACCAAAATACCAACATTTTCTCCATGGAATTATCCTACTTAAAAAATCAAATAAGTATGTGTATATCCAAAAAGCAATAATTAGATCGGAAGTGACTCTAAATACGAAGAGAAATCAGTAAAGCAGCTCTTCCGGTAGATATTTACTTCCTGTGTGTAGGCTAGGGGTATTAATTCCTAGTGGAAATATTGTGACTAAATATTGAATATCGAAACTAGAAAAGAGTTATTCTTTTTGTTCAGGTATTTTAATAAAAAAATTCCTTGATTTTTTTTTTAACTGAAAAGTAAGTGTTATAGAGAAGGCAAATAAAGCTCAACCTTAAAACAGTAGTTTTAAACTGGGGTTCCGCGGAACCCTACAGTTCTATTCATACAGTCCAGAGGTTCCGCAATGTCTTAATTTTTAATTTAGAGCAACACAAAAATAAACATTTTTTTCTTAATTTCGTAAAAATCTATTTGATTATTATATACATATTTTCTTTTAAAATTTAAGTTTTATTGTACAAACAACGTTCTAAATTTAACATAATTAAATTCAGTGCATTTGAAAATGTGGAAAATGAACTTAGTGTATTTCTGTCAAAACCACGAATCAATCTTAAAGAGTTGTAAAAGAAACACAAGTTTATCCATTTAGTTTTTGATGAGAATAAATGTAATATATTTAAACAATTAATTTTTAAAAATTTCATTTACTACAAAACATTTTTAATACTCTAAAAATAAGTGTGTGTTTTTTTTTTCATTTTATTATGGCAATTAAATTATTGCACAGGGGTTCCTCTAGCCATGGATTAAATTATTGGCGTCCACTGCATTCTAAATCAGATGACACACAGACAGACCCCATATACTAACAGAATCCCTTAATCTCCCCTCATTCTCTCTCTCTCTTTTTCTCTCTCTCGTCCTCTTTCTGTTTCTCTCTTGTTTCTGTGCATGAGAACACAAGAGTAAGGGGAATCCATTTGGCCTAGTGGGTAGGCAGTCGATTTCGGAATCGTACTACGCGAGTTCGAATCCCAGTTCCATTTGCGTTTATAATTGGACAAATTCCCTTTCATCCGGTTTTGGATTAAATAACAAACATTGTGTTATTAAAAAAAAGAAGAACTACGTGTGTATATATAAATGTATGCATAAGACGATTGTTCTCGGCATTAAATGACCTAAAAAGATTGATAAAAACACAAACAAACAAATCATTTTTTTTCTCTTTTTTCTTCCTTTTCTTTTCTTTCTTTATTTCTTTTTCTCTTTCTTTCTTTTTTTTTCTATTTCTACAGGCAAACAAAATCTACCGGGCTATGGGAATCTCCGATGTTGATTTCGGAATAGCTCTTATAGGCTTCATAGTTGAATTGGTAAGAATGTTATATTAAGACTGGAGAATTTGATAAAATGATGTTACAGGGTGTGGACAATTTAAATTAAGAAGGAGACTTAAAGACAAGCTGTTATTGACTAACTCCATATTGGGGTTAGACTATTCAACTGTAGGTAACAAATCCAACAAGAGGTCAATGCCAAGTCACTCAAAAAGCAAATCTCTCTCAGCAAGGGTCAGTAGCAGTGGCAAGATGGAGTAAAGTAAACCTGGTGTTTTATAAATAATATTTACTAGTTCCACTCTCTGATTGGTGCAAAACTCGCCACCTCTCTATAAAAATAAATGGACGAACCCATACGATCATACACTAAGAAAAGGGAGAGGAAGAAGAAGAAAAGAGGTCTGAGTAGATCAAGAATAATTTAACAATATTATTGAATGATTGGTGCAAAACATGAAAAATGTTTATAATTTAAAAATAATGTTCTCAATGGAAGCTGATGAAAATTTTTTAAAAATTTTGCTTTTTCTCCTAATGTTAAAATAAATCATCCTGTTGATAATGCCTTAATAGGCGAAATGTACATACAGTTATATAAAAACAATTTTCTTGTATGTCATGTTTTAAACAAATATGGATTGCAAAAAATATTTTATGTACTCTCTTAACTTTGCCTAAGTCAATTGAGCACTCAGAAGGTCGGATTGTATGTCTACTCATTATTTACTACTACTACAAGGCATAGCACCTGCTGACAAAGCGGGCAGGCACTCTTAAAATAACATTAGTAGAAAGACTCTTCCTTTCGGCAGGTTAACCGTAGGTCAGTTAGTAGGACGTTGGGCGGGCCTTGTTTATAGAGCCATTCTGATGAACGGCAAAACAGGCCTGTAGATGGATTGCAAAAAATTTTGTCTTCATTCTTCTGAGTTGAAAAATGAGTTCTTCGAAGATGGAAAATAAAAATTATATATATCATATTAAATGAGAAATATATAATTTTTATTTTTTTAAATAAAACACAGTTAGATTGCAGTTACTGGTACTATAAAAGCAGTTAGTTTTTTTTTTTGTTTTTTTTAGGGCTCTAGAATGTTAAAATTTGTAGATTAATCATTAAACATCAAATATTCAAATTGATTATCAAGTAGAAAGATCATGAAATGAAAAGAATCAAAATAGATTTTTATAGTTGAGTACAGTAAAAAAACATACATAAAAAAATACCAAGTTATCAATAACAAAACAACTATTTTTACTTGTATAAATATTTTTCGGACTATTGTATTCATCAATATATAAAAACAAAGATGAGGCTAATAGTCCGAAAAATACTTATACAATTGATCATACCTCATCTCAAGGATTTTGAAAAATAACTATATTTGCTTTAATATTTTAAAATGATAATTTAAAATACTTTAAAGCCACAAATATAATACACTTAACACATAAAGACAAAAGAACATTATATTTAAAGCACACTTTATATACTTTATACTGATATGAACAAGCAGACACACACTTCTCAATGACAACTGAATTGAAACCAAACTTGAGTTTAAAATAAAAAAGTCCGAATAATAAAGTTAATATCTAAAATAAAAATAGTTATTTCAATTTTAATCTTTAAAAAAAAAAGGATATCAAAGAATAACAATTTTATTTAGATGACTTACAGGGTGGTCAAAAAGTCAGGGGTTACTTCTTTGGCAGTTGGAATATTCTTTTCTTCCATTTCTATTAAGAAATGGAATGTTCCAACTTTTTCTTCTATTTCTTTTAAGAAATGGAATATTTCAAATGCCAAGTAACAAAGGAAGAAAAATAGCTTATATTGTTTTTTTTTTCTTCCTTTAAAATATTACATAACTTTTTGACCACCCTGTATACTATTATACAGATGAGATTTAGACTGACCCAGGTAGTTTTAAAGAACAGGCCTGGAGAATTTTGAAAAAATTGGGTAACACTATGTCAAAGAATATAGTTTCAGGTAACTTTTGAAGTTGCTATAACAACAAGAATTGAACTTAATGCCGTCCTACAAGGATCTAGGACTTCTATTTTAAATATACTATTAAATCTTTTTAAAACTACTAATTGAGTCTATGCCAAATAGAATAAAACTAGTTCTTAAAAATAGAGAAATGCACATTATGTGTCAAATTTAACATACACCAAAATTATTATAATTTACTTTGAAATAGTTTAAATTACTATTTTAAAATGCTAAAGTTAAAATAGTAGTGTTTTTTTTTTTTATCAATAACTACGATTTTAGAAAGCATTGCAAAGCTTTTGACCAGAACCGTTTAAGTGATAAGGTTTGAGAATGACTTGTAGAGTTAAATTTATATACGGACTTATATAGTTATACAGTTTAAGATAGTCAAATACAATTAAAAAAATTTAAATGAATATATGATTTTGTAGAATTTTGATAAAACTATGTAGTTATATAGTTTAAGACTCATATTGGTCCGGGGAAAAAATAGTGTCACCCTTGCACCCAAAGAGAATTTAGCTTTAGTGGGTTTAGAGTGTAGCTTAGGATCCACTAAACACGCTTCTGCACGTTAACTAAAGTCCAAGTAAGTTATATTTTTGTTAATATGCAGAACTGTGTTTCGGGGACCCTAAGCTACACTTTGAACCCACTAAAGTTAAATTCTATTTTGGTGCAAGGAATACGCCATTTTTTCCCGGACTATATGGTCATAATTTTAAATTATTTTATCATATTCAGTTAAAAAAAGATTTATTTTTTAAAGTTATCTCCCCTTGAAATCAGTTTAATGAGTTTTCAGTGAAATGTTTTTTCGACCTGTCAAATTTCATAAAAAATCTCAAGTCAGTTTTCGGGTAAATACAATTTAGTGTTATGAGCTCAAAGTTAATATAAGCATTCCTCTTCCTTTCTTTTTCACTGTTACATCCAGTGGTGCATTGAGCAGCAAATTTTCTTAGTTGTGGTCAAAAAATTATGTAACATTTTAAAGGAAGAAAAAAAAACAATATAAGCTATTTTTCTTCCTTTGTTACTTGGCATTTGGAATATTCCATTTATTATTAGATAAAACAATTATAGCAGATTTAATAGTTCATTTTCTCATCTTAAAACGTTCACCCTTTATGAGTTTTGCATTTTGTAGATGGAAATTGTACTACCTAGAAACAAATTCAATCACAATTTTGGTCTGCAAAATGAAAAAATCATAAAGGGACAAAGTGATGAGACAATTATTGAATCTGATATAAGTGTTTTATCTAACATATATATATATAGATCTGCCTAAATCTACATGGTTATATTATATTTACTTGGTGAGCAACAACCCAAGTTTGGCACAAGGCTATTTTTACGTTGTTTTACCTGGGCTTTTTACATTTGGTGTTATCTTTCACCTTTTTACATTTGGTGTTATCCTTCACCAGATGAGCTGCTCTACCGATGAACTATTAAATCTGCTATAATTGTTTTATCTAATAATATATATATATTTGGTGTCACACTCTGAGGATTAAAGATGAAAATATGTAGCCCGCATCAGGACTCAAACCCCAGACCATAAATTGCCTTCATTATTTTGATTTTAAAAATACAGAATAATTAGTGGTATACAATTTAAAAAAAAATAATTTTTAGCCCTTTATCATGAAAACCTAGGCATACAAACTAAAATTTTGATAACTGAGAAGAATAATTATTTGAAATAATTCTTTTTGTTAATAAATGTACAAAATCGAATTTAAAATGAAAAAATGCAACATTAAAAAGTAAAATCTATTAAAGTATTTTTGATGGGTCGTCACGCTAGATTAAATTAATTTGTTCCGTTTATTAATGTGTAAAATTTAGTTTGAATTAAATTATATGTGAAAAATAAAATAAAAAGAATACAATGTTAAAGGTAAAATTAATTAAATATTCTTTTAAAAATCATTACTTTCGAACGGGCATTTATGCTAGAAATGTATAGAACTGTAAGGAATAGTTATGCACTGGTGGCGAAACTATCATAAAAAGCAAATACTGATGGTACATGAATTAACTACCTATTTTTATGTAAATTTCATAATGGATTATGATATCATGTTCAAATTGTTCTCTGTACAAAATTGTAGAGTTTTATTTTAATGTGTTACATGGAATGTGAAAAATGATGCTTCTACTGTGAATATCTAACTTAGTAGGACTAATACTAAAGATGATTTTTTTCCTGATGCTAAAAAAGATCAATTTTAAATTTCCTAGACTGTAGAACCAATTTTCATAAACTTTTATCATGATTTTTGATTTTGATAAACAATTTCCAATAACAAATGTTTTTGTTTTGCTTTATGGCATATCAACTGTTTTCTCGATTTAATGGAAAAAAATCGTACGGTCAAGTCGCGTTGGAGACACTGGTTCCTGTCATATCAGAGAAGTTAAACTACGTTGAGCCTGGTCAGTGGTTAGATTGGTGACCATTTTAACCTTTAAACCCTAAAAAAATGATATATCGGCCCTGGCGACTTAAAGCAAAAGAAGACACACACACAACGTTATTTCAACCTCCACCTTTGGATCCTGACTTAGCAATATTTCCAAGTAGTCACACTTTAGACTTTCTATTTAAGAACCATATTAGGGTTGAAAAATGTCAGTGTGTCTTTCTTGCCTTCGGTTACTAAGGCCGATATAGCGGCCCTTTAGGGTCGAAAGGGTTAAGAATACCAGGTACCGTACCAGGGCAAGTAACAAACCTGCACGCAATGCCCCTGCTACTCCTTTTGAGGAAATCAATTGTTACACCACGCACATGACTGTGCGAAACTATATGAATGATGAATAGAGAAAATAATTCAGGGAAGAGTCTAATAATTCTTTAAAGGAGAGACTAATTATTTTTTAAAGGAGAGAAAAATAATTCTCCCTTTTTATAACCACCTCTCTTTTGTCAACATGTTTTTTGAACACTAGTTGCACACTATTTAACCCCATAGCTTGAAGGAATAAAGGGGCTTTATACTTTCCCAAGATTATTAATCCAAACGAGTACGTAACAGAACTGGGATTTGATCCCAAAGTTCAAGGACTTATCCACAGCACGGCAGGGAAATCTGTATGTATTAAGAAATTTTGAATTTCATTGAGACATGTTTGTTTGTTTGTGTTTTACAGCTATGGGTTAAAAAATGCAAGACTTCAGGGGTGGATATGGCGGATGATGTCTACAATGACACAACGGCACTGAGGGCAGATGAAGGCTGCAACTGAAGATGGCCTCCAGTCATCATGATTATCTCCATGCCATTGGAACCAGGTCCTCCTCTGCCAAGGAGCTGTGTGGTGACTGCAGGTGCATCAGTCTCCCCACGTTAAAAGACATCACGCATAGGCATCCTCCCGATAGGGTCTACAGAACTAAGATGGAACAGAGGACAGTAATATTCGACCACAAGTGACCGTCAAGAAGAAGAAGAAGAAGAATTGGGCCCTGGCTACTTAAGTCAATAGAAGACACACATATTTCAACCTCCAATTCTGGACCCTGATTTAGTAATACTACCAAGTAGTCACTCAGAGCCATTCTAATATAAAAAAGATATGAGGGTCGAAATTTCCAATTGTCTTTTTTTGCATTTTGTTTCTAAGGCTGATATTAGGGTCCAAAGGAAAATTCACATTTATGAGCTTGGTCTTTTCTTAACATATAGAACCATGTTGGGCAGCAATGGTGTAGCATTGGTAAAAGCTCAGGCTTTGGAATCATAGTACACAAGTTCAAATCCCAGTCAAAACCATTGCATTCACCTTTAGCTGCCTCAGGCAGATGGGGCTCGCTAACTTTGGAGAGCAGCTCATCTAGGTAAAGGGAAACACCAAATGCAAAAAAAAAACGGTAAGAGCATGTAAAAATGGCCTTGTGCCAAACTTGGGTTGGTGCTCACCAAGTAAAAATAATATAGAACCATGTTTTTAGGCCCCTAAGCTACATTCTGAACTCACTAATGTTACATTCTTTTTGGGTGCCAGGAAGAGGTCATTCTCACACACACACACTCTCAGACTATCAGTTTTTATATAACTAGAAACAATTAACTTTAATTAGCCTCTTTTAAATTAGACTTTAATCTGATTTATAGATATTAATTTTTAATTGGTTGAGCACCACCCCAAGTTAGGCAAAAGGCCAATTTATGTGCTTTAATTGATTTATAGATATGTAAAAAAAAATCATTTAGTTTATTCTGATCATTTGAAAAGCTGTGAAAATTGTCTTCTCTCTGATCCATCATCATGTGATTAATTGTTAGGTTTTATTTATTTCTTTGTTGCACTTTTTATTAGAGATGAATCTATTTTATGAATGTTGTTCTTGCTTTTGTTGAGACTGTCATATTTGACCTTTTGGGCAGAAGATCAAATGAATCTTCTGGTCAGGGGTTCAATTCATAAGTTAGCTTTTCTTTTCTTTCTTTTTCTTTTCTTTCTTTTTCTTTCTTTCTTTTATTCTTTTCTTTTTTTTTCTTGTTTTTCTTTTTCTTTCCTTCTTTATTTTCTTTCTTGCTTTTGTTTTGTATCTTTTTCCTTCTTTCTTTTTTCTAATTTCTTTCTTTTCTGTCTTCCTTTTTTTCCTTCATTTTTCCTTCTTTCTTTTCTTTCTCAATTTCTTTTCTTTTCTTTAGTGCTTTCATTTTTTCATGTTTTCTTTTCTTTCCCTTTTTCTTTCTTCCTTTTTCCATCATTTTCTTCCTTCTTTTTTTCTTCTTCCTTCCTTTTTTCTTCTTCCTTCCTTTTTTCTGCTTTTCTTTTTCTTTCTTTTCCTTTCCTTTTTCCTTCTTTCTTTCCCTTTTTTCATCTTTTTTCCTTTATTTTCACCTCTTCTTAGTTGCTTTCTTCCTTTTTTTCTTCTTCCCTATTTTTACTTTTCTTTTTTCTGTTTTTTTTCTCTTTCTTTTCTTCTTTTCTTTCTTTCTTTTTTTTTCTTCTCAATATCTTTCTTTCTCCTTTCCTTCTTCTTGCCTTCCCCCCTTCTTTTGTCCTCTTCTTTATCCCATTCTTCTTTCCTTTCTTCCTTCCCTCCCTTCTTTGCATCTTTCATTTCTTTTTTTCTTTAACCTTTTGTTTTCCTCTCTCTTCCTTTCTCCCTTTTTCCTTCCTTCCTTCCTTTCTTCCTTCCATTCTTTCTTCCTCCCTTCCTTCTTTCCTAACCTTTTCTTCCTCTCTTTCTTTCTTTTGTTCTGTTCCTTCCCCCTTTCTTTTTTTTTCTTTCTATCATCTTTAATCCTTTTCTTCTCTTCCTTCCTTCTTTCCTTCCATTTTTTTTTCCTCCCTTCTTTCTTTCTTTATCATTATTTTCTTCTCTTCTTTCCTTCCTTCCTTCTTTCCTTCCATTTTTTGTTCCTCCCTTCTTTCTTTCTTTATCATAATTTTTTTCTTTTCATTCCTTCCTTCCTTCCTAACCTTTTCTTCGTTTCTTTCTTTTGTTCTGTTTCTTACTCCTTTCTTTCTTTTTTTCTTCTTTCTATCCTCTTTTATCTTTTTCTCCTCTTCCTTCCTTCCTTCCTTCCTTTCTTCCTTCCATAATTTCTTCCTCCCTTCCTTCTTTCTTTTCTTACCTCTATTTTTTTCTCTTCCTTTCTTTCTTCCTAACCTTTTCTTCCTCTCTTTCTTTCTTTTGTTCTCTTCCTTCCTTCTTTCCTTCCTTTCAATGACTGGTTTGACCTTAATATTGATTGCTGGTATTTTTCTTTTTGAATTAATCTGAAACAATTTTAAAAAGGCTCAATTAATAACAACAATGATAGAGATACTCTATTGACTGATTGTAAAACTGCCTGGTGTTCACTACCATGATTATAGCCTCTTTTTTAGGAGAGTGACCATGTATTCATCATGTTTAATTTGACACATGACAAGTGTTTTCTACTTTCATCCTCATTTTAGGAACATCTTAAAGGCTCTCTTTCAGGGTTTTTTTTATATATATCTCAGCTCCTTGTATAAGGGTATTTCCAAAAGTAATGCCTCCTATTCTTTTTTTTAAATGGATCTGAGGAGATTGCATAGGGCTTTGTTACATTGACTGAAAGTTTCATTTCTCTGGGGCAGATATTGACAGTATGATAGTAAAGGTGAAGCATTGGTAAAAGCTTGGGTTCTGAAATGGTATTACACAAGTTCAAATCCCAGTCAAAACCATTACATTCACCTTTAGCAGCCTCGGGCAGATGGGGCTCGTTAACTCGGGAGAGCCACTCATCTAGGTGAAGGGTAACACCAAATACAAAAATCCAGGGTAAGAGCACGTAAAAATGGCCTGGTGCCAAACTTGGGTTGGTGCTTACCAAGTAAATATAATATTGACAACGTAAGAAAGCAACCCCTGTCAGAGATGTGTGTCAGGGTCTTTCCAAAAGTAATGCCTCTTTTTCTTTCTTTTTTTAATTCTGCCCAAATGGATATGAAGGGATTGCATATTGCATTGTTACAGTGACTGAAAGTTTGATCTCTCTGTACAACTATTATTCCGACAGTGGATAGACAATCGGACTTCGGAACCGTACTACGTGGGTTCGAGTCCAAGTTGTTCCGTCTACGTTCACACGTCAACTAATACCCTTGGAAATGGTATGAAGCCCAATCTTCTCTCCAGCTATGGGTTAAATAGTGCAAGACCTCAACAGCGGATATGGTGGATGATTACAATGGCACTGAAGGCGATGGAAGGCTGCAACAGAGGATGACCTCCACTTGTCGTGGTTCTCCATGCCATATATATACAACATGATGACCATATTTTATGATGCTTCAGATGAACTATAATTTATTATATACATATATATATAGATAGATAAATAGATAGATAGATAGATAGATAAGTATAATCTTTTTGTATTGTTGTTGTTAACTCATGAATAAACACGGAGTTGTGCTGCTAAACATGTGTTGTGTCAATGCTACACGGTATTATCTAAACTTACCAAACGCTCTAGTCTGCCTGAATAAGGAATTCCATTATTCAGAGTTGAGTATTTCTACTTGTTATTAACACCACCTTCTTCCATTCTAAATCACCTCCCATCTCTACAGGACCCTTTCAGCCGCCTGAAGGTGAAGAAGGTAAAAGAGAAAGAGATGAAAGAAGGAAAGATGGAAGAAAGAAATAGAAGGAAGGTTGAGGAATGAGGGAAAAGTTTTGAGAAAGAGAGATAGAGAGGAAAGAAGAAAAATGGAAAGAAAGAAGGAAGGAAGGAAGGAAAGAAAAAAGAAAAGAAAAAAGAAGGAAAAGAAGAAAAGAAAAAGGAAGGAAAAAAAGAAGGAAAGAAGAAAGTGG